>JAPDOI010001582.1:0-162197 GCA_029168955.1 Aplectana chamaeleonis | reverse complement strand
AAAGAGCCCACTCCACATCATCCGCATCGATGATCTCTAATACCAAGAACATAAACTACTTGAAATTAAATTTCAATGAATGAACATTGACTCATCTAGTCGAAAACATTGACAGAGAGCTCAGAAATCTGATTAATAACGGTTTAGCGCTATGGATGCATAAGTATGTACCATAGTTGTACAATTTCGAAAAAAATGTTGAACGAACGAAAAATGAAAAAATTCGTTCGGAAAACATTTCGGACGAGCGTAAATCGAAAAATGTCATTCGTCGAAATTTCGAACTAATGAAAATGAACGAAAAAATTTCGAAAATCTTTTGAGAATTTCGTTCGTCTACAACTATAGTATGTACTCGAGAATGATGATTTAATGATGGCGACGCTTCTAGACTCCGAGGTTCAAGTCCACATTTTTTGGTGCTAGCAGCGGAGCATACTTTTTGTCCTGTTTTCCGCACTCCGATTTTCGCAGATTTTTGGCCCTCGGAATTACGCTTCCTGAATTTCCAAAATTTTGAAACTTGGTTTGTCCTCACCAATGACTGACAAGGGGGAGGATCTATTACATGCCGGGGGCCATTTCAAATGAAGTATGCGTTTCTAGGATCAATTTTTGACGTTGAATTCGGATTTTTACTTCAGAAGCTGCAAATCGTTTCCTCTGAACGGAGTTATGAGCATTTTTATATTGATTTCTATAGAAACATGGCATTGTACCTGCCGTAACCTACAGAAATCTTCCGGAAAAACGAATACGGTCCTCATAATCGTGATCAGGCACCCCAAATAACCTGCCTGGACAGATTCAGAGTCAAAATTTTTTCCGACCTTCCGGACCAGGAGTGTGCGTAGTTACGGTTTACATGATTTACGATTTTACGATTTACGGTGTTTTTGGTCTCGTAATTTTGGTTTACGATTTACGACATTTTGGACCGTAAATCGTAATTTTTCGTAAAGTATAAAATACATGCGAGATGAAGAAGTAAATCACAAGACATGTCCAACTGACCTGTTCTAGTCCCACTTTGCGTATATCAATGTTTTGATCAGGAGATGGGGCCAACCCAGGCGTGTTACTACAGCACGACCCTCCTTTACCATTCTTTAACGTGATTCTATCATTTATAACGCCGGACACATGGTCGGAGTTGGAGGCGCTGGCTAACAAATCCGCGTTGCTCGCACGTCTCACTAGCTGTCTCCTACGAAGCAATGCAATCTAAAAGCAACCTCTCTTCACGAGGAACGTCGTTTTCGAGTTTTTCATGAAAAAATCAACTTTCCTGATTCCCATAAGTAGATTAGCGTCAAAACATCGAGCGAGGAGCAGTCTAATCAATCAAAAATTGCTTCCAAATAGTGCTCTTGGCCCGCCTTTTGAGTAGGTTCACGGCTATTCTGAGGTTCTACGAAAATCATCAGGAGGGTTCGTTTTTTATCCCAAAAGTTTGAAGCTTAAAATCGTTTCCTCTAGTTGATTTCTCTTCATCCGCAGCAAACGGACACTCCGAGAAGGCGCCAGTGCTATTTTAAACGTTCATCTTCGCCCTTTTTCTGAAACCGTAATCTCTCACTATTGCGAGCGTTCTACATTATTCACTAACTGCAACTGGTTTAGTGGATATACGAAAAAATAGCCTGTGCTGGGCGACCGATACTGCGCGCTAGATAATATAGAGTTGGCACGGATCGGACTGATACTTTGCGATCTCTACTGAAGGCTGGTGCAAGCTCGTTTACCATATTCTTTACGCAGTACGTGCACTGAGTTTGATCCAACCTTCAGTAGGGAACTCGAAAGTACATAAATGTACAGCATATGAGGTGCGATCTCTGCCGACTGTATGTGTAATCGGTAATTTGCGGTTCCGCAAGCAAATGGAGGACTTCTCAAATTCGGCTTGTTTGAGAATCTAGCCTAGATACGGTAATTTTTCGGCTTAACGCCTACAACGGCGTTAGCGTTTCAGGAGGCATTACGAGTATAACTGTGTCTCTGTTGCCCAGCAGATACGCGGACAGCTAAAAGCGGACTTGCGGTTTTCTCAAGATCTGGGAAGGGGTTGCTTCGGCACAGCGACAGCGACCATTGTCGCGGAGCTCCAGCTCTTCGACAGCCGGTCGCTGTCGCTGTGCAAGAGCAACCTGTTGCATTCACAGTGCGCTGTACAGCGACAGGCTTCGGCACATTTGAAGTACGTCAGCCCTCCGCGACTCGTCGCTGCGGCTGACGCGCCATAATTGTCTCTACGGCAACCGATGCCGCTGCTCCGATGCAGGTCCCGCGCGATTTGTGCTAGATTTCATACCTGTCGCTTATAACAGCGACAAAGTGCACCATTACACCTTAAAACATGGTTTAGCTGTCAAATCACTGAACGCAACTTAAAGGCATCGTAACACGATGAAAACCATACTTTTGTTTTTGAGTTTTTAGTGTTGTTATATGCCTATAGTGACTGAAGGTTGCAAAATGCCCCCTCAAAATCGTCAACTTTCCAGGAAAAACTCCATTTCAGGAAAGCTCTAATATAAATTTGAACTTCCCGCCGAAATCAATTTGGGATAAGTTGCGCAGAAAGAACATTGGAAGCAATTCACCGAGGACGCCATTCAGACGAGAGCCGATCTTTTTTTTGAACCGAAACTAAAAAGGGTTACTAACATGCTGCGTTCATTGCTGTCAGCTGCTTTCGATCGCTGCCAAGCGTGAAATCGAGTGGCGTGTGAATTCCGCCCTACGACGCGTCAACGCACGATCGCCGGCAGCGACAACGGAGGTTTCGTTGCTTGTAACAACTTTGTATCGACCCCAAGGCCGGCCCCAAAACCCAGGAAGCCCTTTTGAGGTAAGCGAATCTCCATTCAAGAGGCGATTTTGAAACTCCAAACTTTCTGGAGTGACATTATTATGACCCACTAGTTCCGACTGAATGCAAAAGCTGTAATTCGGTTTTCTTCATCGTGTACGATGCCATTAATATGTACTTAGTACGTGAAACAGTGGACAGTACGTAGTTTCTTCTTGTTTCCCCATATTATTCATATTTTTAGTGGTTATTGTTATTGATTGCTGTTTACGATTTAACGATCTACGGTTTACGAGTTACGGTAGTTTTGTCGTAATTACGTTTCACGATTTACGAAAATTTGAAATTTCATTTTACGCACACCCTGCTTCGAACCCCAAAAGTGGATTGAGTTATCACATGCGTTAGGCTACGAAGGCGAAAATTTTCTCCCCAAACGTCGTTATAGGTTGGGTTATTTGGCGCGCTGAACACGAATATGACGTTCTTTTTTGAAACTAATGTTGATTATTGTATGTTACGATAGAAATATGGTATTTTGGTTACTACAACTCTACAGTAGTTCTCAAAAAGGAGCTTTTTTTGAGAAATTATGGGTTTGTCTCATTCGTTGTCAGATCAGCCAAAATTTTTTGGAGGCCGTGGTCTCCTCTTAATCATTATCGATTATTTTCCGCCCGCTCTCACTCTAACCTGACTCATCGAGCGATTTCTCTTGTAATGTTCTGCCCACAACCGTTCAGCTAGCCTATCATTGCTCTTTGGAGAAGCGGACGTCACGATGGAGAAGGAGTTGAAGTTCATGGAGTTCGATCAAAGACCATACTGCTATTGCTTACTTGCTTACTCATGGTATGCGGCAGGGTATCATGAAAACCATCCACGACAGTTTGAAACTCCCGTTCAGTACTGTTTTTCCCTCAGCTGGTAGGCCTGTGTGATTTTGATGGTTGTTCGAACGTTCACTTCATTCGTTTTTCTCATTGTGAGAAAATCCTTTGTTTTGAACATTTTGTTCACAATAACCACGTGTGCTCGTGGCTATACATTTGTTGCAAGTCCAATTCTTTTCACAGTAAAACACCTGCCGCGGGGATAAGACATTCTTGACTGTAACGCTTCATACTCCTAAAAAAGCCCTCCCTCGATAAAACTGGGTCAGGTTCTCTCTGGGGGAGGGAAAAGAGGCACTCCGAAATGGGTGGGGACCTAGAGCGCATGGCCCGCGCACCTTCTCGCGAACAGCTTTTCGTGGATGAGAGAAACTAAAGGGAGAATTAGTAATCATCTGGTAGAGACGAAATCTAGTGAGGGTGGCTAATAATCCCACGAATATCCAAGATAAACGCTTCGCGATGTAAAGGACTCACCCACGAGAAGGTGCGCGCGCCATGCGCTCTCAGGCACCTCCCATATCAGAGTGCCTCTTCGGGCGCACCCGGTTCTCTCTACACACGGAGGGGAGGAGCACGGACAAGATTCATTGCTCACGCGACGCGCGCAGCGGAATTTTTATCATATTACCCCATCACTGGAGCACGCTTGCCACAAGCTCGCAGGATTTCACTGGATTTCATGTTTTTATTCATTTTCATATGACTTTTTCGTATGCTGTTGGGTTGTTTTTCTCGTTATACTATCTCAATATCGACACTCATTTCAATAACTTTTGTATGTTCTCGTGCCGTGGTACCGCTTGATATTTGTAGAAAGTGTAATATGGTATTAAAGATCGAGCACCATTTTAGATGTAGTGATGGGATCGTTGCCGCCGACAACCAGTTTGGCTCCGGATTATTAAACATAAAGAATAGTCATGAGAGAATCAATAAACACATGAAATGCCACGAAAACTCGCGAGCTTGTGGCAAGCGCGCTCCAGTGATGGGGTGATCGGATAAAAAATTGCGCCGCGCCCGTCGCGTCAGCGATGAATCTCGTCCGCGCTCCTCCCCCCGTGTGTACTCAGAAAGTGGGACGGGTGAAGCGCGGGGAAAAAAGGGGGTGACGTGCAAAAGCGGGAGTGATTTCAGGGCGGAGTCGATTTCTCGGTGCAAAGGCGGGGATGATTGAGTGCCCGCACAACTCCCGTTGAAACGCGGGGCTGTTCACTGCAGAATACACATCTAATTTCACGCCTTGAAGTGTTCAAATGTATGATTTTTTCATCATTTTCTGCATAAATGTAACTTTAAAGCTATTTTCATCGACTCTCTTTGAATTCGCTTTGCCTGCATCCCCATTTGACTCGTTTTGCATTCTCATTTGACTCGTCTATTACGGTTCTTTTTTTAAGGTGAGCAACAGAAAAAGCATATCCATCTGTGATTTGCATGCCCGCACTGCTTACGGACCATTTCAACTTGCTTTCAGATTCCGTTGAACACCTGCTCGGGTATGGTCATGCTGAGATCAAAAGTGCAGTTCTAGTAAACACATGCAGTTTCTGATATGATCTAGCTCCGCAATCGCGTTGAGTCCGCAAAGTCTCAATATCATAATCATAGAAGCGAAGCGGTTGCTTTGAGAATGATTCTAGTTTAATTTTTCAAAAACAACCGCTTCGCTTCTACGATTTTGATAATGAGGACTAAACGCGATTGCGGAACTGAACTGTAGGTAAACTTGGCTAACCAAACTAAGTGCAGATTTGTTCAGAACAGTTATTTTACTTAGATATTTTGCTCGATTAGGAGGACGAGCGAAGAACGCCACGCAACGCTCTAAACCCTCTTATGTAGCTGGAAGGAATGCCTGGAAGAAGCACCTGCTGAACGCGGTCCAAAGAGCTCTGTAAGTTTCCTACCTTCGATTTCATGCACTCTCGAAAATTTCTGTCAGTATTAGTGGTATGGTAACTGCTCGATTTTTTCTTTTATCATGCTAGTTTCAGACAAGAGGTGCGATACGACTACGACAAGGATCGAAACAAATGGAACCCAGATATGGTATGCTCTACCAAGACTGCAAAAAATACATAAGTTGCATAAAACCGAAAATGACGCAGAGTGATTGTTAATATTTTAGCGGACTACGATGTGAGCTTGCACGTCCACTGAACCTCCAGTCCACCTGATCTACAAACTCTGCAATCGTGCCTCTTGTTCGCCGCTATTTTCATTCTGCTGTCGATACAGCTTCCAATCATTTTTCGTCGGTATTTTATTTCCTCCGGTTTTTCGGTATCAGACAATCCCTTTTGCTCAGGTTTTTGCAATTTTTTTGCTTAATGCCTTATGTTAAAGGCAGTGTCCACGATAAAAACCATGTCTGTTTTTTTGGTGGAGATCGGCAGCTACGGGGCCTAGCGCAGCCATAAAGTTGAAAAAACTAGGAAAGATGAGCTCGGAACGGCCCCCTTCGGGCCCAAAGTTGGACACCCACCAGCTCGTCACCCCCAGATGCACTTTCCACGCCCATCGACGTGAACAAATGAATGCTCGAGATTGTGAGATGAGCGATGATTTCCGATCTATAGCCCCGTTCTTGCTTTTATTCCCAGCTTCTTTCTTTACTCAGGTCAGCTCGCATAAGATCGGCATGGATCCTGAAGAGACGTTGCGTTCCCATTGGAGGTTGGCGCAAGCTCGGTGCAACTATGTTATAGCATATAGCACCATGTTTGCGTCAACCTTCAACAGTGAACTGCGAAGTCTCTTCAGGATCCCATGCCGACGTTACATCGGCTGCAAAAGACGGAAGTTAAAAGCCTCGGACAACTCGTCCAACATATTTCCTTAGCTAAATTTTTGAGGGACCATAACTACGTTCCCAGAAGGTCTTGTACGATTCCAAAAACATCTTTGGAATCAGCATGGGACCGTCTTCAAGATAGGTGGAAAAGCAGAAAAACGATTCATATCGTGAACACTGCCTTTAAGTAGATTATTGTTGACAACGGATTGTTTTGGTTATTCTTGCTCAAGAAGCGAAGCGAGTTTACGAAGATTTACATTTTGTTATATCAGTCCAGTGCAATATTGATTTTTCTAATACAATACAGTCCTAATAGACCTCGCATAGAATTATTATAATGATCTACTCATAGAGGATATATCTCCTCATAGAATTATAATTGTCTATTTGTTGATTTAGTTGTTGTTAATAAACTTGTGGCCTTTGTCTAGAAAGATACATGAACAATGAGTGAAAAAACTGAATACTTCTCAAATAGGTAGCATTTTTGTCCCTCTCTATGAATGGTTGTGACCCAAAATCAGCGTTTTTAGACAAAATTTGTAGTTATTATCAATTTCTCAAGAATTGAAGGCAGATAACGCTATTAATAAGCATGTAAAAACGGCAAAACTTATTAGGAGTAATAAAGTATGACTGAATATGGGTTAGAAGTACCAATAAGCGCTTCAAATAAGCAGATCATTAACAAAACGAACGAACGGTCAAGCTGCAGTAGATGGAATACACGGTTGCCCCGCGGAAGTAATGTCGGGTGCATGGCGGGGGTTGTGCGGTTGCATGGCCGGGGTGGTGTCAGTGCGAAGGCGGGGGAAATT
The DNA here is from genome assembly GCA_029168955.1 of Aplectana chamaeleonis. Lineage (NCBI taxonomy): Eukaryota > Metazoa > Nematoda > Chromadorea > Rhabditida > Cosmocercidae > Aplectana > Aplectana chamaeleonis. Next base: position 154,868 of record JAPDOI010001582.1, on the reverse strand, counting down.
CGGGACAAAGGCAATGTGTCTGGGCCCATCCACCGACATTGCCCCGCGCTGCACCCGTCCCGCTGTCTGAGTAGAGAGCCCCTGAACCGTTAATCTTCTACACTTTCAGTGATGGAAACGAGTATTTCACAAGTGTGCAAAAATTTCAGCTGCACCATGGATTCGAACCTGAGACCTTTTTTTTGGTGGAGCACCCACTCCCACTGCGCCAACCGGTTACGACCAGGGATGAGCGGAGTTTCGCGTTTCGCGTTCCGAAACCCGCAGTTTCGAGCATTTTTGGCATTTCGCGTTCCGCATTCCGAAAACCGCAAAAAACGCTGCGGAATGCGAAAATATCGGGTCATCTGGGAGGAAGAAAATATCGAATAATTTCTGAATTTCTCCGCGTTCCGAAACTCGCAGTTTCGCGCATTTTCAGGCGTTTTGCGCCCGGTTTCCGAAACCCGATAAAAATTTCTGTTCCGAAACCCGAAATTCCATATTTTTGTTCCGCTCATCCCTGGTCACGACTCTAGAGGCGCCGACTTCGTATATGACGCCGCGCAGCCTCTTTAATCGTAGCAACATATTTCGGTGCTATAACACAGTATGAGGTGATTTCTGGTGTAGAAGTCACATCAGTGTATCTCAGGATATGACGAAGACTCATGGATTACGCATTATTACGCGTCTACGAGTGAAGCGCTAAAAACGCCTATAACTCCTTTCAGAGAAACGATTTGCAGCCGCAGAGTAAAAATTCGAATACCCTACGTCTAAGATTGGTCCTAGTAATGCATATTTTATTTAGAATGGCCACGGCATGTAATGCTCCTTCCCTTGTGAGCTCTTTCGTACTCAACGTTGACCAGACCAGTGGGCGTATATGAAACTGTAATGAAGCGGGAAAGTTTTTGAGCATTCAGTGGCCATCCCTTGAATTTTCGATGGTTTTCCTGCCGCCTTTTCCGAGTTTAGCCAAAAAATTTCGGCGGTTTTCAAACCTAAGTTTTTATGTACCATTTGAAAGCCTAATTTTTTGTACCGGCCATTGCTTTCTGCCTTCAACAGCAGTACGTAATGGCTTCCGGACTCCTAATAAGCCAAATTTCTTCAATTGTTTCTGTTAATGTAAAAAATCACCTGAAAATTTTCAAGCACTACACCGAACCTATAAAAATTTCAAAACATTTGTGCTCCCTCTTAGCTAGATGATAGCATTTGTCAAGATTATTGGGGATGCAGATTCTATCATTTTCTTTCCGAAAACTTCCCTGTGAATACCAGCTACAGAAATCTTCTCGTAACTACAAAAACTCCATCCACCAATCGTCAGACTCCTACGGTCCACGGCAAACCTAAAAGGCGGTAGTGTGCTTGCGGTTGACACACTAATTGTAAGTGTTAGAGGGACCGGGAAGTAATTTCGTTTCTGTTAACGACGTGTTAAGGGCGGAAGTGGGAGCAAATATTTACGTGTCAGACGATCGAGGGATTGTCAAATAGTCAAAGGTAATGCCCACGATAGATTTTGTCTTTTTCCGCTAGCCGGAAACCGAAAGGCCTGCGTCTCTCTGGAGCGACTGATTGAAAGAACGAACAAGAACAGACTCGAAAGAGCGTTATTGGTTCCGAAATCCGCTCGCGCTATTCCATTCTGATAAATCGTTAGGTACATATTTGATACACGCAAGGGCAGGACTAGCGCGAGCCTGTTTCGGAGCCAAGAAGACCTCTTTCGGGCTCGTTTTCGTTCGTTCTTTCAACCCTATCGCTCCAACGAGGAACCCGATTTTTCGATTTCCGGCGAGAAAATGGAGACGAAATTCAGGACAAGGCATCGTTCTCTGCGCGGGTTCGCTGCTGCATCTTCGCGGAGCCGGGGCGGTTCTAACGCGAAGCCGCTGCGGTACTATCGCGGCGATGTCGAGGCTCAAGATACTGCAACAGAATCGTCTAATCACGGAGCCGCTGCGGTACTATCGCAGAAATATTGCGGCACAGTCGAGGGTCGCGGTACCACTGACGCGGCAATATTTCAGAGATGTTGCACCATAGGATTTCCACCTACCGCAAGCGCTGCAACACTTTTTAAGTGGCGAAACATTCGCGAAAGCCGTTTGTAACATTTTGAATGATCTACAAAATGTTATTTTGCTGAAGATTCAATTAATTTTTACCGATCAGGGTCTGAAAGTTTACTCCTTAGACCTCAAAATACTATTGACAATGATGAAGAATACATTATTGATTGAAAATAAAGACTTCTTAAAATTGCATGTATTTGTATTTAGGGTAAGAGAACGACAACACTTTCCGGCCGCCCTAATATACAGTCTATTCGAAATGACTGTATGCTTAGTGTGTCAATGATCGGTCGTGCGGCTGATATTCAGAGATGAATCTTTGTTTTCCCTCTTTTTCATGCTTCTTTAGGGGTCCGCAGAGTTGCAGTGACCAGCGAGTGTTCGCCGAGCGACAGCCTTGTCGCGGCGACAAAAATGTTTTCAGACATTATCGTCGCGGCATCGGTTTTCGTGCCCCCTCGTCGCCCTTCACGCCGCGTCGGTCACCGAATGTAATCGATATTGCATCAACCAACTTTGCACCTCGCTGCGAGCAACGCGGCGACTTCAAGTCTTCAGGCCCGTTTTCTGGATTATCCTTGTTTTTTTTTCTCGTTGGGTGATGCGAGTACTCTCTCATTTGTGCGTAAGGGACATTTGCAGCTTCCGCAACCTGTTGCCACCTAAGAAGGGCAATAAAAAAAGAAACATAAACAAAATAAAGGACACCCCTGTCATGAAGTTCCACATGGGTTCACTTTGTAAAAAAATCCACCCTGTGTGGCCGGACTGAGCCCGCCTGTGCCTTGCGTGGCCGCACGGTCGATATTTATGTAACACATTGCTCACTAACACGAGAAGTGATCAGCTCTGTAAATGCATGGGCAAAAACGAATGTTTTTTAGTATATTTTGGGTATCAATAGTAAAAATACTTAGTATGCCGCCCCGAACTGTTAGTTCTTAGAAGTTATAAGCTCAAGACTATCAAAGAGGTGAGTATCACTCATTTTGGCTCGGAAAGATCGCTCTAGTAAAACATAAATCTGTGACCATTGGAAGTCCTTCGATGTCGTTGAAAAGTATCCTTAGTCTAAGGAAATGTATTTGCGAGAACAAGACATTTCAAAGGATATTTTTTTCGTTTTTTTCGAATTCCTTCCGATTAGATAGAAAAAATCCTTTTTTTTCGGTTGTTTCCGTTTTAAAAGTTTTTCGCTCATGCCTAAATGACGACTAGCCAATCCTCTCATCTTCTCTTCTCATTGGCATCAATCTCTCCGCTCTCATAGTGTATATTTATCGACTTAGTCATAATGTTTGCTGAGCCTGGTCGGCTTTTCAGGTAAGCCTATACCCCTCCGCGTAAAATAGTCATTTCATTGAGCCTAAATACGCAGCTAGTGAGATGCTCAGTGCACTTGTTCTTTGCTGCTCCGACTTCTTTATAATAAAACAATGTCTGCATTTCCGCACTACTGTTGTACTTTGAGTCTGTCGTTAAGGTTACCTGAGCAACTAGCAACCATTTATTTGCTAGTATCACCCTCCAAAGAAGTCGAACCTCTTCGTTAAACTTGTTCTTCTCATATTCTTGTACAATCAATCAATCAATCTAAAATGATTAGAAGATCAATTGAGAACCCAATGAAGTGCCTGTGATTCTATAAATTTATCGTAGCTGTAATTTTCTTCACAACAGTGAATGTGCTGGTCTCTAAACGACTTATCTACTTCTTCTTTTGGCGACAAATATGTCTCGAAAAAAGCTGACTTCTCGAAATCATGGTCTAGCCCAGTGATAAGTGCTCGCCACCGTGCAGTAGAATGACGCAAGCGCTACTATATCAATCGGAATGGCTCACATGAAGCAACGCAAGTCTGTCTGCAACCGTGAAAAAAGAGAACTTAAACTTGAAGACCAGGGAATCTAGAGAGAGTTGAGAGATTCTGGAAATCTGCAAGCTCCCAGACTTCTAAAGTTTCCACCAACCTCACGGGACGTTCATGGCGCCCTTCCAAACCTACACGCGCCTACAAAAATTCTATCTTACCACTTTTCCATCACTGATCTGGATCTGAGGTATCCAACCTTGTTCCTCCCAGACTTGTTTCGCTGCGCGATTTTCTCTGTAAGTCGCTGTCGACAACACTATTGAAGACATGAATATGGAAACGATCCTTTCACCTCAATTTTATCACCACTACTTTGATAGAACACCCCTTTCGTACTGGCTGGAAAGCATAGCACCTCCTTCTATTAGACCCTCCCTACTCCCTCCTAACCGTGAGGTCAGGTGTTGGCGATTTTTCGAAAAGGAAAAGTCTATTTTTCTTCCGACTGACCATATCATTGACACCACTTTGAGCGGAAACCATATTTTAAAACATTCGGACGTTATTTACCACCTACAAAAGTTTTGAAACCTCGTTAAGTTTAAGGGCTCCAGCAATAGTTACCAACAACCCTACGAAGGGTGTTGGAATGCCTTTTCATCAGTTCCGAATGTTTCTGGAGACTCTCACTTGAGCACTACAAACTTTCCAGAACGTTTTGCACATTTCCCTAAGGTCATAGCTTCGTTGAGGGTGAAGACAGCGGTTCGAGAGGTGAAGGTTGTTGGATGGGTTGACGGACAAAAAGGTGAAGGTTGCCTTTTCACCCCAGTTTGAAGAATGAACAACTCAGACAGTAGGTGTGGGCGAATCGCTGGCTTTTAGCGGGCGGATCGACATCCCCCCTCCGCCATCCGCCAGCGACCCGCCCGGCAGTAGCCGGCAGTCCGCCCACCAGTAGCCAGTGCTCCGCCCGTCATTAGCCAGCGATCCGCCCTCAATGCCACATATGGGTTATTCCGATGGTCCCCTCCACGGTCTCCGTGTGCGGGACCGACCCCCCTCCTAGCTGTGGGGACCATCCTCTCAGCTGCCAAAAATCATTCTCCCGCTTCTGAGTGATCCTTCAAAGGTGACTCGAAGTCACCTCCCAGGGTCGGCCTCGAAATGCCGAGTGAGCATTCAGTGAGATGGAGCGCCTTTTATATCATCAATGATTGACAAGTTTCACCGTGTAACATTTGAGCGGGCGGATCGCTGGCTATCAAAGTCCTTGCGAGCCGATCGCCGCTTTAGAGCTTGCTGGCAGTCCGCCCGCCTGCGTGATTAACTTTCCCAGGTGCCGCTATCCGCCCGCCAAAACGCAGCGATCCGCCCGCGGAGATAACGAAAGGCAGAGATCCGCCCGCAACTTGCTGCCGAACCGCCCGCAGAGGCCTTGATCGCCAGCGGTCAGTCCGCACCTATTATCTGAGAACATTACTACACCTCAATTTTTCGATCTTTTCGTGTTTTTTGTGCCTCAAACCTCATGAGGTAACCTGACCTCTACCAAGAAGTCAGAGGCTTACCGCCGGTAGCATTTTTATCTTCGGAGAAGAATATTAAGCGAAAGAGTTTTTTCTAAGAATTTCCGTAAAAATCTTGGACGAAAGTTTTGAGGATCTACCGCGCTTTAGAACTCCGAACCAAGTTCGGCTTGCAAAGTGCCAGTTTTCCCCCGATAACTTTTTTCTTTTCGGAAACAACCCTTTGCTGAAGGTTGCCTTTGGAATCCCCATGAAATTCGGCATCGAATAGCGTTTTCAGGTAAAAATAACGTTCTCACTCTTCGTGCCGATTTCGGTTCATAAAGTGCTTTTTTTGTGCCTGAAGTGATTGGTTTTTCGTTCATGAATTTTCTACGTCAAGAGGTGGACCTCTGGTAAAGACTGTTTTCGAAATCTCCGTGAAATTCTGCGTCGCATGATATAGGAAGTTCCTAGCTTTGCTTGCCCCATAAGCCAGCCTGGTCGATGGAGCCGAGCCCAGTTGTTGGCTCTGGCATATCTCTGCGTCTCTCATTTGAACCATGGAGGCGAGAGCACCCTATAGGGATAACTATGGAGTTTGGCTCCACCGACCGAGTTGGCTTATGGAGCAAAGCAAGCAAGGTTAGGAGCCAGATATATCACGCAGAATTTTACGTACATTCCCAGAAGAACCTTTACTCAAAGCCTATTCCTGAGCCAGAAAAAGTAATGGACTAAAGCCGGCAATGACACCCATCCAATGTTGAAATTGACTTGCATGAATGTCAGGTCCCTTTTATTTTTTCGGGGCGTTCCCCAGTCGTCACCGGTTTTCTCAATTCCCCCTTCACCTGCCCACCCCTGAATTGGTGGAGTACCTGGCTCCAGCCAACGAAGCTATGGTCTATGGCATACTTGCATCTGAGAGCCGGTCGCTGCCCTCAGCGACAATCCCTCCTCTCGAAACTTGAATTGCATTGCGACGCTAAAGAAGCCGATACTGTCGACTAATAGTTCCAACTTTTTCAAAGAATTAGAATTTCCTTTTAGGGTTTCATTGAGACGGAATGTGGATTTTCGCAAGTGATGGATAATTCTTGCTTGGACGGTACGATCTGATAACTAGGGTTAACCTTTTCAATTGCTACATCGTTAAAATTGAGAGCACCACCTTCAATCGAACACTCTTCATTGAAACATGGTACACCCGGGTGCTCAATCACAGGAAATACGATATCTGCGAATGTTTGGCCAGATGAAATTCTAATTTGGAAGAAAACCTTTTTTCCGAGTTGTTTGATCCTATTTTGGAGGCATTCCTTTCTGGTTCTTGATGAACAGAAAAGTTTTTATAAACTTCTTATATGAACAGGAAACACGCATTATTCGCCTCAGTCAATTAGGGCGCCGCGACTCTCTCTTCGCGGGAATGTCGCGCGCAGGAAAACTAAGGTATGCTGGCTACCGTCAGTGTCATTCAATTAAGACATCGCTATTTATGCAGGTTTTGAAAGCAGCCTTCAACAGATGTTCATCTTCTAGGACAAAAAAGTTATATGCGAAAAATTGATTGCTTTCAGTAAAAAATGATATTTCATAAATTGGAGTCGACTGAGAGATTGGGAACGTTTTTTTTTTCAATTTCATGAAGAAGATTCTGAAATCTGTTACTTTCAAGAATCCATCTATCAGGACAAAACAGTTATCAGCAGGAGTCAAGCAGTTTTTTAGAGTTCGCTTCGAAAAATTTCACGTGAAAAATATCATTTCTAGTCAGCTCAAACGAAATTGTTCACGACTTCGGCAGATCTTTTCATCAAAATTAGTAAATTTTGAAAGGCTTGTGACGACTAATGATGAAATAATTTTCGAAATTAATAATCAAAAATTGAAAAAAAAAATTAATGCAAAAAGGGGATTAAGGAAACGTTGAATCTTGAAGTTGCAGGTCTAGAGGGAACTTTCAAAATTTCCCACTCAGGCAAACAAAACAACCTTTACTCTCAGACCACTGTCTCCACCCCGAAGAGCCCGATTGTAAGGTGCTGACTGTATGCATGATTCGAGTCTTTGTACTATTGGTATACTGAACATATTACCTCAGCCATATTACCCAACCACGAATTTGATGTTTCTGGGTAGGTCGGCTCTATTTATGTATGTACCAAATATGCATGAATCATTCTCGTCACGGACACTTCTGATGACTCAAAAAAAGATAAGCCTAGTTCGTCGATAGCAGGTGCCATATCATCGGTTCTTCTCTCGTCTTGAACCCAGTCTATGTAGTAGTTTTCTTGCCGTTTGCTTCTATGACACCGTCCCTTCCAATATACATTCTAACTGTTGATCACTAGATTCTGTTCAAATTATATGCAACGGCTATACTTGTTCGATTCAATATTTTCACAACTTTCTGCTCGTTAAGCTCGGACGGGGTTCTACTTTCTCAAAAAGTAATGAAGTGCGACATAGGGCAGATGCGTGGCTGAATAATTTATACGTTTGCCGTTTGACGTCCTTTTTCTCAATCCGATGAAATTGTTCCCTTGGAAACTGTCCAGCAATGTAGGCAGAGCACCCTATCGTTCATCATTGCATTTTGATTATGCTCTGCGATGCCCTCTATGTTCCATCTCTTCCCGCTTCCCTTCCATCTAGTAAACCTCTTCCATTTTCACGTTCTCCGTCCTTTCGGACCATTTGTTGATCTACTTGTTGAAAGGCAGTGTTCACGATGATCTTCAATTTTGAAATTATTCGCTATATTGATTAAGTGGCCCCTGAATAGGACTAAAATGACGTAGAATTTGAGAAAAACGCACCAGAAGTACAAGAAATCTTTGAGTATCACCCCGCCTCTTGAGTATCCCAGGAAGTGTTTGTCGTGACAATGAAATCTTTTGTGGACCCCTCCTTAGAAATTCTCTATTCTCTATTGCTCCGTTCTTCCCTTAAGGTCCTAACTAATCCTGCTTTGCATAAAATATTTTTCTATTTTTGATTGACTCAATTTTCCACCGGTGACAACCACCATGAACATGTTCATCCAAACGGACAACTAGTCCATGCTTTAGAACAATGTCACCGAAAAACGACGTTTTAAAGGCAGTGGTCGCGATAAAAACGTTATCTAAAAAACTTTAAAAATCAGCTTACATAGAAAACAGCTGAAAACTATGAAGGTAGTGCGGTGAAAAACGGGCTAGAATTAGAGTTTCTAGGGCCCAAAGATGCTAGTTAGTGCACACGTGCACAGCGCAGCAAAAAAAGATCGCATCCTCATGCTGAGCGGTCAAAAATCATTGACATTCAGAGGAAGAAATAAATTCAAATTTGCGTAATGAAAATAGTTGACCAATGAAAGCAAACACTTCAGTCAATGTTTTTGACTAGATGAGTCCGAGGGATATTGTTCGTTGATTAAAATTAAATTTCTAGCCAGCTGATGTTCTTGATATCAGAGATCATCGCTGCCGATGAAGTGGAGTGGGCTCGTCCACCATCAAAAGACAAGAAAAATCAGGCTTCAGATTCGGCCCGGAACAGCGGTTTTTTCGCGATTTTTTCTCATTGGTCCTACTACTCTAAACCCAGAAAAGTGTTTAGAGAGGAAAAGAAGACAGGCATATTCAATCGCGACCACTGCCTTTCATGCGTTTCTCGCCGTTTCTTCGTAATTTTGGTTACACTTGGACGCCAACGGTTTGTTTCATGTGGAACACTCGGGGAAGAAAATCATCGTGAACACTGCCTTTAAAGGCAGTGTTCACGATAAATTTCACTTCCCATATCTCCACGGTTTACGGAAGGTCTGGTGCCCTATATAGCAAGGCATGCTTAAAAAGAACCCGAAAGACGCGTTTCCGAGCAAAAATAGGCCCTCTCTTGTTCAAGTTGATTTTTGAGCGTGGAGGAATTGACCGCTAGAAGGATGATACCTATCAGTGCAATGAAGCGATCAGCTCACTTATCAGCACTTCTATCACATTATCATTCCTGTAGTCTGAGTCTTCATTTGTTCTTTCTGAGGGGCGAATCTGGGGCACGAGTCGTGTCTGGGGCACCAAAACACTTGTTTGTAGCCGCTATTTTGCCGCTCCTGGCTCGTTTTCCACGGTTCTTTCGACACTGGGAGCCTAGGATCCTTCTCGCCTATCATTTCTCTGTCAAAAGTCAACGAGGATGATTATCGTGAACGCTGCCTTTGAACTTGGCTCCGTAGTTTCCCCAAAAACTAACTGGTAGGGAATGTTCACCAAATTTCTCTACTGCTTTTTCTCCTTCACTCTTACACCTGAAGATTCCATATCTCTGCACCGGTTTCACTTAATATATCCTTAATTACAAACATTTATTCACAAGCAACATTTATTAAGAGAAACAACATTCACTGAAACACTTATTCATGAACATATATCAGTTAATTATAAAAACCATTCACAATTTAATAAACATGCCGTGCATTTTCACTTTCCCATCCTCCATCACGTATTAAATTCTGGAAGATATAAAACTTTTAATATTTCATTACCTGAATAATTAATAAATTCTTTTTTCTAAACGACGAAACGAACGACGACAGCCGGGGAGAGAGGGGGGTGGGGGTGAGGTACCGGCCCAATTGGCACCTCTCAGCTAACCCCCCCCCCACTGTAAGGCCTCACACCTCGCGCCGTACCCCGGCTGCAACCTGGGGCCGGATTCATAAATTCGTGCCGTTTGGTAGGGGTAAAGGCATCGGCACGTTTGACGATTACCCCGTGAGAGCCTTTGGTATTCTACCAGAGCTGGGTCTCAGCTGTCCCAGCCTACATACTAGCTGGTTAGGCCAAAGGCGCTCTCGGTTAGCGATTCCGCTTTTGCAGGGTAACCATCAAACGTGCCGACGCCTTTACCCCTACCCAGCACTGTCGCATTGATGAATCCAGCCCCTGCACAGCGGACGCAAGCGTCAAATATAATGTCCAGTACAGTGTTGCATCGAACCCTTCCTCGAACATACGAATATATCCGTATAATCCAGTACTCGAATATTCTAATAAAGCAAACGAATAATTCGAACAGTCCAGTTCTTGAAAATTCGAATAACCGAATAACCCAAATATTCCACTTTTTGAATATTCGAATATTTGAATGAACGAATATCCGGTCAACACTCTAGTGTCCAGAGTGATTACCACTTACGCGCAATTTCAAAAATTGCTTGTACAGTTGACCGCAATGTTAAAAGGACATGGTGCGGTTGCGGACTCGCAGTAAAACTACGGTAGAATCTGGCACTTTGCCAGATTTCGTCATCGATCGGCGCCAACCGTTGTCTCTCTGCTCACGAGAGTATCAGCTGTGGCGCCGATCGATGACGAAATCTGGCAAGGTGCCAGATTTTACCGTAGTTTTAGTGCGAGTCCGCAACCGCACCATGTCCTTTTAACATTGCGGTCAACTGTAGCAAACGTTACCCAGGGCGCGGATTGTAGAAATATCGTCCAACTGTTACGCGGGCCTAAACGTTCTCATATATCAGTATGTGTTATTTTTTAATGCTGCAATTTTCACCTCCCTGCATCTTCGATTCTTCAATACCAGTTTCTATGCATATTCTTGGAATTCTTCCACACATTTGTAATAGTGACATCGCTATCTGTGTACTACGAATGTCTACTTACTGGATGTGCATAGCGAAAACAAAGCGATGAATAGTGAATAAACGATCATTTAGGTGACCGTCTCGTTCTCGAAGATGGACCAAGCTAGAGTATCTCCAAGTTTGCCGCCAGGCGTGGGTACAATGCCGGACAGCAAGGAGTTCATGTTCAGGTATGTCCGAAGATGTGGAAGAGCAAGGCTCGCATGAAAACTATTTCTGACCACGACTTCTAACGCAAAGAAATGCTCTCATCGAACTTTCCGAGAAGTTATTTTGCAAAATCATCTGAAGAATATTTAACACTGTTGTTTGCGGAGCCAAATTACGATCCGCAATCGTGGACTACGGCTGTTGCATCTTGCAACACGATGGTGTTCGTGCTGGGAGTAAGGTTAGTCTTGCCGGGAGCACGTGGTCCCAGCAGGATTACAATCGTGTTGCGTGATACAATAGACGTAGTCCGCAAATGCAGACCGGAATTTGGCTACTAGAACGGCAGTAGGTGCGCAAGCGTCGCGTGTGCCGCTTGCAAGTTCTCCTTACTTTTTGACTGATTGTGAGAATATTATCGACAGATTAATTATGGATTTCAGCGAGCAATCTGTGCGATCGCGATTCGTCGTGAAAGTCTTCACTCTTGTCACAATCATGGTAAGTATGGTATAACATAACATAACATACTGTCGTTAGCGGAGCGGAACTCCGGTTCGCACTTGGGAACAACCCCTGTTGCATTACGAAACACGACGGTAACCGTGCTGGACCATGTGGTCCCGGCACGATTATCATCGTGCCGCTTAATGCAAAATCTTCGTTTCTTTGACCCAATTTATCTGTAGATTGTTTCAGTTCGCCATTGTTGCAGTGATGTGTTCAATGCCTTTCATCTTTCCGGCGTTTAGGGTCTGGGTCCAGGCCAATTTTGTGTTTCTCTACGTCGCAATGTAAGTTTAGACATACATATCCCTTACAGGTAGATCTCAAACTGAGTTTTCAGAGGCGTATTCTTTACGACAATAATCGTCATCATCTGCGGAAATAAAATCCGACGAACATATCCGCTAAATCTCATAGCGTTGGGCATCTTCGTAAGTGTACTGACCGCATTCTTAAAAATCGATTTCTGTCAAAAAATGAATTTTTCGATTTCAGACCCTGGCTGCCGGCTATATGACTATGGCATTGACGTCGGCTTTCAGTGTAGAGTCGGTTCTACTTGCAATGATCATGACTACGGGTGCCTGCGCGGCGATCGTATTCTTTGCGATGTGTGTTAAAAGGGATCTCACGACGTGAGTTTTTACATGCCTTTTCGACAATTATGGTTTTCAGGAACCCAATTCATCATTGATTTTTATGGCCGGCCAGCTTGATAAAGGTACCTTTTTAGCCTCAGCCTTCCAAGACTATAGGCGGGTTCACAGGGACCGGATACATCTACGCGTGCCGTTATGTAGCAGTAAATGCGTCGGCACATTCGATGATGACACGCGAAGGCGGAAGGTCTTCTGCCCGAGCAGTGTCGCAGCTGACCCAGCCCATTAGCTGGGTAGGCCAAGCAGCCAATCCGTTGGCGATTTTCCGCTTTTGCAGGGTAATCATAAAACGTGCCGACGCCTCCACACCTACCCAACCCGGTCGCGTTGATGAATCCGTCCCCAGACTGGTGCCTACCCTTACCCAGCCTATCAGCGTTAGCCTTCGATGATGTAATAAGCATCATGCATAGTTTTGCCTTTGCATACTGTCAAAGGGACATGTCCTGAGGCCGGATTCTTGAACAAAATCAGGAGTAATATTAAAGGGTGGATTTAACATTTCATATTCTCACTCTACTCTTCACCCGAAACCGCGATTGAAATGAGTTAGCTTGGGGCTAGTATGCGCGCACAGTCACGTAGAGTGTGTGCAGCCATACCGCACCACAGTCATAGGACGCCTGTGTCGACGTTGGTTAAATTATCAATTTGCCAGCATAATCCGGAGCTCAACCGCACAGGGGCGCGATGTTTTTTGAGTGAGTAACGCGAAACCCGAGTCTCTTAAGGTATCTCACACCCTACTCTATACCCAAAGTTTTGAGGGTATGGTTTATGATGATACAAACATTGATGGTAATATTCTACTGTTCACCCCATACACCGCGGTATACTCGCTCATGAATCCGGCCCCAGAGCAACAAAAACAATTTCACATCATGGCATTACTTAACATACCATGCCGTAGGATATCATACCAAACCATACCATACCATACCACACCATAACGTGCCAAACCATACCGAAAATCAACCGGGCCGAATTCATCGTTGGCTTAGGGTAGCGGTCAAGGCGTCGGCACTTTTGATGATTACCCAGCGGGAGATCGCTAATCAATCGTGCCCACTTCTAACCCAGCTAAGAGGTAGAGGCAAGTGAGATCGGCTACGAGATCGTTTGCCCTTGAGGGTAATCATCAAAGGTGCAGACCCCTTTATCCCTACCCCAACCACACGCGTTCATGAATCAGGCCCCCGATCGTCTTCACCACCAGTTGATCGCATCGTTCCACCGGTGGACCTCAGCTACCGGTGGAACGATGCGATCAACGGATGGTGAAGACGTGAATCGGTGGTTGTATATCCCGGGTCCGAAGTCATTGGGACCTAAGTTCTTGTGGGAAACGGCCAGTGGACTAAAAACGGGGACCATACAACCTGGGCTGATTATCCCTAGCAAGCAACATACTGTAATACCGATGATGGAACTACTACCGTCAAGGCTGCGATGACTAAGCCGGGCGGCGCTGAGTTGAAGTGGGCACGGCGCGGCCATACAGCGCGGCTTTTATTAGATTGCCCCCGCAAGAGGTGATTCTGCTAGCCTGCTGCCCATATTCCTTGCATACTTCGACTTCTTCATCCTCAAATTTACAGGAATACGGGCAGTAAGCTGGCGAAAACACTAGAATAACAGTGACGGGCAGTCTGATACACGCTGCGCGGCCGCGCCCGCTCCAACTCAGCGCCGCCCGGCTTAGTCATCGCAGCCTTGACGGTACATTGTTACATCCTTGAATTTACACCCAATGTCTCCAACTTGGAGCTCACTATGCTAATCAATACATATGTATCGCCACTGTAATACTATTGCGAAACCCACCCCTCTCGCTTACACGACAGAACACGGTTAAATAAGATAATGTTATACTCTACGTAAAGCATTATGAGGAGGAAAAAATAGGATAATACGATGAATCGTAGTTTAGAGAGAAAGACCTCTTCGCGAGCTGCTGTATTAATGAGAAGGATAGTATTGTTCTAAGGACCCTGGAGCCTAAAAGAGTGGCACTGTTCTAGTAACTGAAAAGACGATGACAGCAGAAAACACGGAGCGACCGCATCTGGCCGTAGCAGGAAAGACGATTGATCGGGCCAATCGGACCAACCCGGCACGGGCCTCGCAAGGGTACTGTACATCCGGTTCTCGTTGTGGGACCGACCGCGCCCAAGCCCTCGTGGGAGTTAAGCATCGCGCTTTCGCGACAACCATTCTGGGTAGCACTCATTGGTGACGCTTCATCTGAATGGGTCGACGCACCGAATTTCTATACTAAGCCACCGTAATCATTTGAACCTCGTTCTGTATCCGGCATGACCCGCTCACCGAAGCTTGGGGTGAGAGCAACATTACCTCTCAACTGATCTTAATCAGAGTTTGACAATGTGTCAAATTCATCATCGCATTTATTTATGAGGTGTTCATTAAGGCTCTGAGTGATTCTAACGAGTAATAAGTATAAAAACTTGTTTACAGTTTGTTCGGCATCGCCTTTGTGATTGGCACGACTTTGATGCTCTTCGGTCTGACAGCTTCCATCGCGTGCCTTGCTTTCCATGTGACATTCTTATACACCGTCTACGCAGCTATTGGAGCCCTTCTTTCCATGATTTACCTTGCCATTGATATCCAGGTGTGCCCTGAAATTGATTCTTATTTTTCAAATCTGAGCCTTCAAAACTTGCATCAAATTTTCAGATGATTATGGGTGGACGTGAGATGGAACTGTCGCCAGAGGAGTACATCTTCGCAGCGATGCAGATATTCCTCGACATTTTGAACATTTTCCTATACATTCTGGCAATTTTCGGCAAGGCCAACTAGCTGATCGCTGTATTATGTACATATTCTCTCCTCACCTGGATGGAAGATTTCTTGCCCTGATCGCGAAATTCCCGCGCCAGTTATGATCCGAGTGACTATTGCAATTACCGAAAACGCAATTCATTGAGAATGGGTACTCGAGGAATGCTTTGATAGTATTGATCTCTTTATTTTCCACGACAATTCTGCAATAAATGTTTTCATGTGTTGTCCGTTAGCGGGATAAGTTGTCCAGTCTTCTGAGGCTCGCCGATGTTTTGCCTCAAAGGCACAGTCCAACCTCATGGACAGTGTTCGATATTTTGCTCCGGGCATGGCCTTCAGCTTTCCTGCGGAACGCGAAATCTCCATCAAGCCAAATAACTGGGAAACCACAAGGGAATTCCGAGTTATGGAGAAAAGTCGCGAATTCGCGACATTTGCGGGTTTTTTGAGTAATTTAGTGCGTATATTGTACCAGGTTGTTCAATAAGATTTGTCGTTCGATAAGAAAAACACAATTTTATGGTTCAAGATACACTTTAATATTTAGTATAATCTCCCTGAACATTAATACACTTGCTCCAACGATCCTCCAATTTGTGGATCCCATCCCTGAGGTGAGAATCCGGAAGGTCTGCAAAATACGCTTCAACAGCCGTTGTGACCTCTTCATTTGATGAACAACGCTTGCCACGTATAAATTTTTTGAGTTCTGGAAACAAATGGAAGTTACTGGGAGCCCAATCTGGTGAATGCGGTGGATGCTCCAACAATTCGAACTCAAATTCATAAATTTTAGCTATTGTCAAACTGCTCTTGTGGCACGGTGCATTGTCCTGATGAAAAAGAATTTTTTTCTTCTGCAAACCGGGTCTTTTTTCACAAATTTTTCCCTTTAACTGGTCCGAAAGGTTGCAATAATATTCACAATTAATTGCTTCACCAGTTTGAAAGTAATCCACAGGCGAAATTCTTTTCGCATCCCCAAAAAAATGCCATACCCTTCCTGGTCGATTTCCGTTCAAGAACTCGTTTCGAAGCCAAGCAACCAAGTTCACCCCACTCTTTAGCCTCTTGTTTTGATTCAGGATCATGGTGGTAGACCTAAGTCTTATCCATAGTGATGAATCGACGCACAAAATCCACTTCTTCCTTTTTAAAACGCTCCAAATGTTGCTGAGAAAGTCGCATTCGAATGTGTTTTTATTCCATTGTCAGCGAATGCGGCACCCATTGTGCACTCAGCTTTCTAAAACCCAAAATTTCACTTAAAATATGACTCACACTGTCTAATGAGATTTATAGAGCCTCTACTAAATCTCTCTGAGTCAATCGACGATCTTCCCAAACCATATCCTGTATTTTGGCTATGATTTCTGGTATTGATGCGCTTTTTGGACGTCCTTCACGTGGATCGTCTTCAAGGCTTGTACGACCAGGTTTAAATTCAGCAACCCATCTTTCTTCTGTTCTAATTGTAGGCGAACAATCATTATACACTTTTAACACTCGTTCGCGAATTTCTTTTGGTGCTACACCTTCTAAAAATAAGAATTTTATCACTGCACGATACTCAATGTTTTCCATTGCTGTGACACGGCGACACTAAATGGCTTGTAAATAATGAATGAATTGACAGATGAAATGAAACTTCACATACGTTCATATGAAGAGTGTAACATGTAAACAAAAAAAATGGGCTAGTAGCAATGCCCTCTGTTGTCGAATGACAAAATTCATTCAACAACATGGTAGTTATACAAATTAAAAATTCAAGGCACAGTCCCAAGCTCGTGGGTAAAATTTGATATTATAGTCCAGCCACTGTGTGTAGTAACCCTGCCAAATGCGGATTCTCAACTCTTCAGAATAAGCGAGAAAAGTCGAGCTCCCATTCCCTCCGCTCCCCAAATCAGCTCCCATTGGCTCCGCCCACTCAAAGGCAGTGTCCACGATAAAAATCGTTTTCGAGTTTGCACCAGAAAACAAAGGTTTAGAGTTTGACTGTTTCGTCTGTGAAGAAAGAACCATGAAAAACGCTGCGAAACATCCCAAATCAGCTCTTCTTCTTGAAGGCCACATTTCAACGGTGGATCAGTTGCGCGGGCATGGGCCTGAAGTAGACTGCGTACGCAAATGCGCTCCAATGCTAAAACTCAGCCGCGCTCGCGCTTCAATGCTAATGTAAAAGCGGACCAAACTGTTCCTCGGAAAACCCGACCGAGAGCGGAAGGGTTAAGGCGGGGTCTAGAGTTCATTCGCGGCGCGACGCGACGTTATGATTAGCCGACGTATCGATCAAGCGACGTCGCGTCGCGTCGTCGCTAGCTGTTCACAGTGAAGAGGCGCGATACATCGAATTTGACGCTCAAATTCGATTCTTTTTCTTCCATCATCGGGGACTCAAGGGGCGTTTTTAGTTTTCCCAAGCCTTTTCAAATACTAGGTTGATTGAAATTGTTATGGGTTATCGTATTGCTCTCAGATGATACTGCAAACAATTTTGTCTGCATATTTAAGGACAGTGTGATGAAGGTGATGGTTTTGAAGAGTTGACGAGCTATAAATTTTTTTTTCGGTTTACAAACGACACAAGCATAATTCGATCTCATTGCACCGTAACCTCCCTATTTATTCTGTACTATCAACTCCAAAAAAAATTCTAAACATCATTTGCTCCCGATGTCTTTTTGATTGTTTCGTCAAAGCAAGTTGTCGCAACGAAAACAAAAATGTGCTATAATAATACAGATAAAAGATTAAAAAAGGTACATTACACTTAAATAGACAGAATAAGATCAAATATTAATTTGTTTTGCTTGGGTACGGAAAATTGCGGAAATTACGCAAATGCGCGTAGTCGCCTAGCGTTCGCGCGCCGTTCACACCTTGATTTCCGCGTGACGCGATTTTCGCGTCGCGCTGACATGTGCCATCGCGTCGCGCCGCGAAAACTCTGAATGCCGCCTAACGCGAGCGGACTTTGGAGCCGCATGGAGCTCTTTCGGGCTCGTTTTCGTTCGTTCTTCCAACCCCAGTGCTCCAATGTAACCCTGAACTTTCGACTTCCGGCCAAAAACCGAGGACGAAATTTATCGTGGACACTGCCTTTAAAAGTTTTCGGGCTCAATAGGAACAAGAGCAGTCATGGAATTTGATCAAAATCTATGTTCTTCCATTTGCTATCGGTCTAAATTTATATTGTGGTCCGTTCCAAAGCAATGGCTGCGAGTGACGAGAAAAAACATGCCCGAGACAATTCGTCCTGGAGTTTCTCGCCGTTGTGATTCGCACTCTTTGAAGGGACATAACTCCGTCCGCAGTAAGTTCTGAGCGATTTTCGAGAAAGCATTGTTATCAGCGCGAAACTCTATCCCTGATAAGCAGAAAAACTGGAGAACGATTTTGCTTCACTGCGTATTCGCAGTGAAGCTCTTGCGGCGGAGGGTATCCACCAAATTATCTGCATCTACCTGGTCGGGTAATCGGTTCAACCCAAATTTTAAATTTCAGTTTCCGCTTTTTTATGACAGCTCGGTTCTTGGATTACTTGCAAATCCCCGGTTCAAAACCTCATCCAATTTCAGATTCGTACAAATCGACCGGATAAGCGTCAGGTGGATGACCACCAGCGATTCCGATGGATTCGATGCATCATATGGATCAGGAGTGTGCGCTAATAGAAAATTTTTTTTCGTTAAGCGTCAGTCATAAATTCTTGGAGTAAAACCGTGTTGATCTGATGATTCGTTCAGAGGCTAATTCGGGTGGTGGCCATCGTAGGGAAACTCCAGAGAACGGCAGCAGAACAGTCCTCGAAACAACTGGGGAACTTCCCCCGAATTAGGGGCGGGAGGCGAAGGGGACGTCTCGAAAGCAGAGTAATGGGGGAAGTTCCCACAGCAGGAGTGATCTTGTTCTCCCGACTGCAGGTCTTCCCGCGACCTTCCGACTGCTGATCTTCCCATTGTTCAATGATTCATCGAAATCAGCTTGCTAGAACTCGCTGTTTTCGACAGTCTCCTGTTCCTGAAAAACTGCATTTGGTCCAGAAATATTCACCCTTTACGAAAGGTTATAGAAAAGGTTATTATCTTCTCTGAAATCCAGACAGAGATGCCTCACGTAGTCCTTGAGTGGCAGATCTGCCCCTCAACTTGCGATGTGCGAGACCACATCGCGACTAGTCCGTCTACATCACCGTAGGCCCTGCGGCTTTGTTTTCGCGTTCATTATGTTCGGGGGGATGCCATGGGAACAACCGTGAAGTGAACTTTGTTCTCCCCCCGAGTTGACTGTTTCGAACGACTTATCGTTGTGTATAATTCGAGGGGATATATATTCAGGAACAGGAGGTCTATTGTCCTCGGGAACTTCCCCACGAATAGCTTAGAACACCCCCGAGGAGGCGGGAGAAACGGGTGAGGAGCGAGGTTCCCAACTGGACGCACACGGGCTAGCCCCGTGTTGCGACCTATCAGAAACCTCGCTACTCCCACGTTTCTCACGCTTTCTCAGGGGTGTTTATACACGATGGCCACCACCCGGCCCATCAACAGCAGAGATCATCAACACCAGAGATCAAAGCCAAAATACAGGATGTGGTTTCGGAAGATCGTCGATTGACTGAAAGAGACATACTAGAGGCTCTAGACATCTCATTAGGCGGTGTGAGCCATACTAAAGTGAATTTTTGGGTTTTAGAAAGCTGAGTGCACAATGGGTGCCACATTCGCTAACAATGATATAAAAACACATTCGGATGCGACTTTCTCAGCAACATTTGGTTGGAGCGTTTTAAAAAGAATAAAGTGGATGTTGTGCGTCGATTCATCACTATGGATGAGACTTGGGTCTATCGTCATGATCCTGAATCAAAACAAGAGACTAAAGAGTGCTGTGAACCTGGTTGTTCGGCTTCGAAACGAGTTCGTGTCCGACAATCGGCCAAGAAGGTTATTGCATCAGTTTTTTGTGATGCGAAAGGAATTTGGTTTGTGGATTACTTGCATACTGGTAAAACAATTAATTCTGAATATTATTGCAACCTTTTGGACCAGTTGAAGGAAAAAAATCGTGAAAAAGGTTTGCAGAAGAAAAAATTCTTTTTCATCGGGCTATGCACCGTGTCACGAGAACTTTTTGACAATGGCTAAAATCCATGACTTAAAGTTCAAATTGTTGGAGCACTCACCGTATTCACCAGATTTGGCCCCCAGCGACTTCCATTTGTTTCCAGAACTCAAAAATTTTTATGCATGGCAAGCGTTTTTCATCAAATGAACAGGTCATAACGGCCGTTGAAGCGTATTTTGCAGACCTTCCGGCTTCTCACTTCAGGGATGGGATTCGCAGATTGGAGGATCATTGGAACAAGTGTATTAATGTTCAGGGAGATTATGCTGAATAATAATGTGTATTTTGAACCATAAAATTGTGTTTTTCCTATCGAACGACAAAAGTTATCGAACACCCTGGTGTGAACTAGTTTTTGTGTGGTTGATTTCAACAAAGAACCTTGGGTTAACCTACATACTCAGATAAAAACAGCCCACTTCCCGCCGACCAAGTCGGGCTAGTCGACTTCGCGCGGCCCCAATTTCAAGGGCGTGGCATAGCGCCCCACTTCCCGCGGAGAGAGAGGTTTTTCCATATTCCCGCGGAATGTCGGCGGGCAGTCGGCTATTCCTGTGGGTCATCGAACACTAACTCATCGATTCTCACTTTGATATCATCATTGCACCACCCACTAGAGTCGAGCCAATGAACGATTGCTGAGCAGAGAACGCAGTGTTGAGACTCTTTTCAAAACCCGCGCTGTGTGCGACGCTGTCTGGGGCGGGTGAACCACTGTCCGTAAATGGCATCTGCGAATAGGAAGACCGCAAGAACCAGTGAGTGTAGGAAGCTTCCTCGTAGAAGCTCAATCCTTACTTGTCAAGAGCAGTTCAAACTGAGGTTCCCACAAGAGAATTTTTGGAATTTTATTTTAACAGACCTTTACTTAAAGGGTGATTTTTGACTGTGCTGCAAACTGCTTTAGGATTGTCTTCTGTCAGTCACCAGATTAGCCGTAAGGCGATGGCAGAAGGGCCGCAGAGTGCTTGTTCAACGTGTACGGACAGTAAACGAAACGGCGCTGCCGACTGCTCGCGACCGATCTTTTGGCCTTCCGCGGGAGGGGTTACGGGACGTCGGCTAGTGGTACTGCGGGAAGTGTGATGTTTCTATCTGAGTACACCTGCCTTGATTGCATGTCCACCAATAACACCCTCATTTTGCCGAACAGCCCAAGTCAACATGATTTAGGTAGTATTATTAACCCAATTAGCCTTTTTTGATCAGTTCTAGGTGCAAAACTAGTTGGGGGGGCACCCAAGATTTACTCATAGAAATGAAAAGATTCATCCATGAAAATGAGAATTTCTTTAGTTATCAGATATGAGATAACGTTATCACTCGTAATTTCCTGAAAGTTCGATGAAATTTGATCGATTTCTGAGAGCAGAATCATTCATTTCTCACTTGAATTCTGAGTGCCGCCCCCCCCCAACTAGTTTTGCACCCAATTCTATTTATAAACACTAGCTCTACTTTCGTTGGAAAAAACTCTTGAAAAATCGCAAGTTCACATACTTCTCATGCACTTTCCGTACTTCTGAACTTCTTTCGTCAGCCGGTAACAGTTTGACCAGTGGTTTTTCTACCGCGCCAAACATCTGTCTGGGTGAACCTCAGCCCCCCGGAAATCAATCCATCCAATTCTAAACGTTTGTCGCCGCGTCAGCCATCTTCTGCAGGAGGCTTTTTCAAGGCGTCTGCTCTTCTCATCGTCCATGAAGTTGCTGTAGTGATTCATTAGTTGATGGGAGCGGATCCACCTGCAGAAACTTGCACTTGAAGTCTTAGACAGTGGAACCATTGTTGTGTCTCTTCTCTTATTAAGGTTTTCCTTAAAGGTGGTCAAGTTTGAGATTATGATCCTCAACAATCCAATAATACTCACTCTGCCGACTGCGCTCCTCATTCACACACCACTTATCGACTGATGTTTCCTTCAGCCTTTCAATGATCAACTATTTGGAAATTGTTATGTATTTGAAAGCATTTTGTTAGCTGGCCTTAGAAAGACAACTCACTGCTCCAGCTGACATTTTTTTTCAGTTTGGAATGTTCTCGTCATTTCCTTGTCATGCCGCCTAAAAACCTCGGAAGCATCTGACAGTTTCGAATTGAAATTAAAAATACTCCGCTTTTTCGCAGTGTTCAAGTTGTGTTCATTAGAGCTCTAGGCCACTTAATAATGATTTAATCACTTAAAACCCCTTTTTTCACATAAACTTTTTGAAATTTCTAGAAACCTTCCCAAATTTTTAGTAAACTTAACTTCCTGGATATTAACTTTCTGGAAACCTAGCTGCCAATGGGTAGCTGAGTTCCAACTCATTTCCAGCAATAGCGCAGCTTTTTTCATCCTGAAATTCGCTCCAGCTTTCATGAGGTGCTGAAACACTTACCTTTGCCGAGGGCTTTTATTAAACCATGTTTTGATAGCTGTAGGTATGGGACACAGCACTGATAGTCCGCTTACTAAATCTCTTTAATGCCTCAGGGTTTTACAGAAGATTTTTAAAACAAGGGCAATTTCATAGCATTTTCCAGGTTGATCAAAGAATTGTCTCGAATTGAGCCTAAAACTTGTTTCTAAAGGTTGTTCTGGGTGCTGATTACGAATCTGAGCCCTTTTGTCGATATTTCAAAAAATAATCCGCTCGATTAAATCTAAAGCTTAAAGACAATGTTTATGATGAAAAAGTTGTTAGTCTTTTGGCTGAAATGTAAACTTTGAGTTCCTCTAGGAAGAGTAGAAACAGAACTGCGACGAAAAACGGTCGGGAAGTAGGTGAAAAACTTGTGAGCGGGCCAAACCATTGGGCCACCCCGCCCTCGTCCTATAACAGTTGTCCTGCGTTCGTTATACCGTAGGAACAAGCACCGAATTTTCGAATATTCTTCATCGATAGAGGTGCTAGCATCCCAGCATGTACATTGATCCCTCTTATTTTTGAAAAATGTTTGGCACAGGAAACAGAAAGCAAGGCCAGTTACCTAACAATTTGAAAGCGAGAAATCATTTCCCCGACGTCAGGTTCAATGCCTTGTCCGCAGCGTTCCAAAACACACAAATAGGCATACAGTTTACCGCAATGTTAAAAGGACATGCTGCGGTAGCGGTCACACACTACAACTACGGTGGAAAACCTGGCACTTTGCTAGATTTCGTCATCGATCGACAGCACAGCTGATTTTCTGTGTGAGTTACGGCTTTTCCTTTTCTTCGCATTTGTTTCTGCTTTATTTTTGTTTCTGACTCTTATAATATTACAAATAGGGATGTTCTTACTGTGCGAGAGGAATTTGTCGTTTTTTTTCGATTTCAAACAGAATTTCGAAAAAAAGTTATTTTGAACGCCGAACAAACGGCTAGTTTCCCCTACGCACTAAGAATGATCCTATTCGCAATATTTAAGCAATCAGAAACAAAAATAATGCCGAAACAAACAAGAAAAAAAAGAAAACCGTAACTCACCCAGAAAATCAGCTGTGCTGTCGATCGATATTTTAATCTGGCTACGAGCAAGGTTTTCCACCATAGTTTTAGTGTGTAACCGCAACCGCACCATGTCCTTTTAACATTGCGGTAAACTGTAACAACTTTGTTTTTCAGAGATTTATTTTAACAACTGTTCCCGGTATTTGAGTGCTCTGTGGGGACTTTTTCCTTTCAACCCCCTCTTAAGGGACGTAATACGTACCCAAAAATATCCAAAACCATAATACGGTTGTTTATGTAGAACACTGGCATTAAAAATGGGGGAAGTTTTGCTGGCCAAAGGCGACTTTTAACGATTTCGAGATTTCTGCGAAGATGAAATTGCCTCAGAACTTCTACATAGGAGTTATTTGGCTGCCTAACACAAATCTGTGGCCCGTTTATCGATTTTCCTTGGACTACGGTATGTAGCGGTTGGTATACGGTAGCTCTGCCAAAGTCAGATTTGATTCAAAATTTCTCTCTAGGTGTTATTCAGGACGCTGAGCACGAATTTGGAGTCCATTTTTTCTTGATTTTCGAAATATTAAGGTAGGTTACGCTAGTTGAAATGCGTTATGCCTACCGCAGCCTACAGTAACCCTAAGTCTGCCGAGGAATAGTCCCCAGATCAGGGTTCAGCGCCCTAAATAACCTCCTGTTGAAAGTTCTGAGCCGTTCCGAAAATTTTTTCTCTTGCTGAACTCCCCAGCAATTCCTAGATGGGTACACTTGTCCTATGTTTCTGAGTGTGCGTTATTTCCGTTCGTCGCGTGCGTCTGCGTGCGTACGCTGCGTCTCCTTCTCCCCAAAATTTCTCGCTGCCTCTACCCTTGCTCCGCACAAGCGCGCGAGGCAACAGAGTAAATCCGGCCCAGAACCAGAGGATATGTACCTTTTTGTAAAGCAATGATTAGGACATTTTCTGGAATCCCCGCAGCCATTTAGGGAATCTCAAACACGAGTCATCTATATACTGTCACAGACCTACAGCAACGACAACATGGGTTTCCGAACCGCCACGGGATGGGTAAAGTTGCGGACGCCGCACCATAATCGGCGGCAGATTTGTAATTTTCTCCTAATTTTTGAAGAAAAACATTGGAAACGTTGAAAAACGCTGAGCTTCTTCTCACACATAAAATTTATCGATATACATAAAGTTCTTACCATGGATACACGCAGCAATAACATCAGCAATTAAATTTTTTTCCGGCTCACCCTTTTTTTGTAATTTTTCAATTTTTCTTGTTATTCCTGTGTGTACCTATGATAAAGACGCTAGGTGTACTAAGAGTGTGTAGAAGGGAGACCTACCGGTTCTCAAAGTTTTCGGTGTTTTCCGTTCGAAATTTAGCAGAAAAAAAAACGAATTTGCCGTCCATTATTGCAGGACGTCCGCATTCTACATTATACCTAGTGAAAATACGCAACCGCACAATCGCACTTTCCGTTGCCATGCACAGTATTTCTTCTATCACACATTCTTCCAAAATAAGAAATCTTTAATGCGCATGTTTGAACGTTAGAAGCTATCAAGATAGTGAGTATTCAACACTTCAACAACTGTTCCTTTCGAGGGACAACTCTCACATGATGTGAGCGGGCTGATCTGATAGGACGACAGGTCAACGCGTTTTTCATTCACTTTCGTCGCTCTTTATTCTTTGCTCCTCTCATGAAAACCCAAAACTTATGTTTCTGCAGGAAAAAAATATGGAGACTGTTCCATCGTGAACACTGCTTTTCATATGACGTTCCCTCCAACACTAATGGTTTTGTGTTCATCTAAAATTTTTCTGCATGTTCAGACGACTCTCAGCTCCGAGCCGCGTGACAGTTAGGCTCCTACTCCCAATCTGTGAATTCCCTGCTGTTCCTCTTCGGCCAGCTGGAGGAGCTGCCTCTCGAGCAAAGCCATCAGGCGGCTCCGATTCCTGTTCTGTGCCGCTCGGGGCCGATAATCGTTTGACAAGGGAAGTGTTTATGGCGGTAAACGCATTTGCAATAACGACTTGTACCAGGATGTTCAATAAGATTTGTCGTTTGATAAGAGAGGGCGTTGCTACTAGCCCAAAATTTCTTCGTTTTGTTGGTACACTCTTGACCAGAACGTATGTGAAGTTTCATTTGAATCTGTCTATTCAATCTTTGTTTACAAGCCATTTAGTGTCGCCGTGTCACAGCAATGGAAAAAAATGAATATCGTGCAGTGATAGAATTCTTATTTTCGGAAGGTGTAGTACCAAAAAAAAATTCACGAACGAATGTTAAAAGTGTAAAATGATTCAGAATTGCTTGATTCCGATGTATAATGATTGTTCATCTATAATTAGAACAGTAGAAAGATGGGTTGTCGAATTTAAACGTGGTCGTACAAGCCCTGAAGACGATCCAAGTGAAGGACGTCCAAAAAGCGCATCAACACCAGAAGTCATAGCCAAAATACAGGGTATGGATTTGGAAAATCGTCAATTGACTGAGAGAGATTTTGTAGAGGCTCTATACATCATAATATGTAGGCAGTGTTAGCCATATTTTAAGTGAAATTTAGTGTTTTAGAAAGCTGTGTGCCAATTCGCATTCGCTAACAATGGAATAAAAACACATTCCAATGCGACTTTCTCAGCAACATTTAAAGCGCTTTAAAAAGGACAAATTAGATTTTGGGCCTCGAATCATCACTATGGATGAGACTTGGATTTTTTTTGGATTTAATTTTCTTGAATTTGATTTGAATTTTCTTTAATATATGTGTATTAGTGTTCAGCGAGACTATACTGAATGTCAAAGTGTATTTTGAACCATAAAATTGTGTATTTTTTATCGAACGACAAAACTTATTGAACAACCTGGTATTGTTAGTATCTCTACGGCTCCCATAGTAAAACTGCGCAGTATTCCGCCCCAAGCTTCAGGATCCAAGAAGTTTAGAGCTTTAAACTGTCGTTTTTTGTACTTTTTGCACCTTCCAAAGTGAGCAGTACTCTCTCGAAAATTAGGAAGCAGACCTCATAATCGTGTTTAGCGCCCAAACTCACCCCCTCCCTAGACAAAGTTTAGCTGGAAGCACATTTTCCTAACTTTCCGCAGACTGATAGCATCATGGACTTACATGAATTTGTGCTTATCACAAATTCGAGGTTTGTTTGTTGTTTTTCCAAAGGTGTCGACTGAACTCGTTCAAAGCCTCTAATCGGGGAAAAAATTTAGAGGCAAAACGCTAATTTTCACCATTTCTGGAGCGCCACAATAGAAATGGCTCGAAACGCTCCTCTAGAGGTTATTTCGGATGCTCAACTCGAATCTGAAGTCCGTTGTTCAATTTTCGTTAGCTCACGGTAGATTACGGTGGGTACACGGCAGTTTGGTCAGAGTCTCAGAATTGACTCAAGATTTCTATGCGGGGTTCATTCGCGGTTCTGGATACAAATTTATTTATTTATTACTCAGGCCAGACCATTACGGGAAAATTCTGGAAGAATACGAGAAAAATCTGTCAGATTACGAGACGATGTTGCCCTCCTCTGACAGATTTCTCCCGTATTCTGGCAGAATTCTTTCGTGATCTGACAGATTTTTCTAGTAATCTGGCAGAATACTCCCGTATACGGACTGGAGAATACGAGAAAATTCTGCCAGATTACCAGACGATGTTGCTCTCCTCTGACAGAATTTTCCCGTATTCTGTCAGAATTCTCTCGTTATCTGGCAGACTTTTCTAGTTATCTGGCAGAATTCTCCACTACTGACATAGGCTGCAAAATATTTGGTAGACGCCAAAAAGTTTCTATTGTGTCAGAAATTCTTCCGATGAAAGGGCCCCAATAGACCGAAAATGGGGCCCGAGATTTCCGAAACTTTTAGATATGTACTCAAAATTGTTGGAATTTTGCTGTATTTCAGCCTGAGAAATCCCGCCTTTTTTTTCTCCACCGAAATTCTTCGGTTATCTAGTATAACGTACTTTCTTCGATCAGTACTGCTCGCATCCCGCTGTTTTATCGCGAGAGTGGAACATACATGTCACTGCTTCTAGATCACAAGCTGCCTTATTCTCATTTCTAGTAATGCCATTGAAGTGAAGCTGTTTCTGTTCATATAATTATCAGCTTGCGCATACTTCATTTCCTCCTCTTACGAGAGAACAATCTCTGGTTGTAGTGGCCATTTTGGATGAAATGTACTTTTGAATAACGATTTTTAGACGTAGAGTATGAATATACCCTCCTTGGCTGCGTAGTATCACCCTAGGCAAGGCATTGTTGTTTTCCTACGCTTCGCGGCAAGGAAAAATTTGCCAAAATGAACTCGACAAAGATCCTGTTTTCTGCTCAGAATTGTTCCCCCCTGGAGGGAAGTAGAGTATATCAAACGAATAAAAATTTTTGAAAAAAACACGAATTGTTCGGAATATTGACCTCTCCGAATAGTCGAATGAACGAATTATTCGAAAAATTTAGTTTTCCGAATAGTCAAATTAACAAAACATTCGAAAAATTAACTTCCGAAAAATCGAGTTCTTCGAATCGTTCGAATACGAATTATTCGAATACCTCGCCGTACTACCAACATTCTTGACATTCTTTTGTATATGTAGTATTGTGTAGATCAAAGACGCCCCCTCACATTTCTCAATAGAAACAATTTTTAAGAATATAAACACAAAGAAGGCCACACACCTCACACGTTCTTTCGGATCCTGAACGAAATCATGTTCTACTCTTTCGGTTTTGAGTGAGACACAAGTGCACGCCATAATGATATTGGTGGGATGGAAGAATAAAAAAGATGAATGCTAAATTGAAGGCAAAATGAAATTAAATGTTGAAGGCAGTTATCACGATGTAAAAATTGTCCGTTTTTTTTTGGCTAAAACGTAAGCTTTAGATTCTCTGAGAAGAGTAGGAACAGAAGTGCGACGAAAATGGTGAGGAAGTTATGTCCGTGGGGTTTATTCTGGGCGCTGAACACGATTATGGGGTCCGTTGAAAATTTTTAGAAAGATCACTGCACGTTTTGGAAGGTACAAAAAACGACTGTCTTAAAAGCATCTTGCGCGCTGGATATCACTTTCAACTTTTTGTGTACAACCAAATAGTTTGGGCTAGCTAGCAGCACCCACGAAAGCAGAAGCACTGAAAATGCGTCTTGTAAAAGCTAAGGCCACCTGAAAACAGCTGTGAGGTCGATCGTCCAGCACTTTTGGGTCGATCGTCTAGCCTTTTTCTTCACAAAATGTTGATGCGACCGTCAAACAACAAAAAAAAACTGTAGCTTAAACTTAACAAGCAGGAAAACTTTAAAAATTACAGTGACCGGGTGCCGAAAAACTTCAAAAAGAATTTTGGTGCAAAGTTCAAATCCACTTTTACGTTTTGCTCAGGAAGGGTTTCCCTTAGAAATAAAGGATTTTCGAGGGTCCTTCCGGCATTTCCATTCACTAGAGGAGCCAAGCTATACAAAAACGTAGGAAAATAATTTATGTTTTTCTGAGCGTAGATGCCTTCAAGCTCTTATTCTCTTTAAACAACTAGATTGGGGCGGAATACTACACAAATTCGCACAGATGTCATAGCGATACCAGCGATAATAGAACTCGTTTCCGCAGATGCAGATGATAAACTGTCATCAGATTCGTGTTGAGCACTCCAAATAACCCCCAGAAAATGGATTTGAGCCACATCTGTGTGTCACATTTCGGAAATCGTCAAAAGTCGATTTTGCCGTCAAGCTTTGAACAAATTTCATCGAAAACTTTGGAAAAACGACAAGTAAATCTCAGATTCGTGATCGCTACCAGGGATGTGCGGAAAATATTTTTTGGAAACAGAAAACAGAAAATTCAGTTCAACAGAAAACAGAAAAAAATCTTCAAAAATGGGCAGAAAACAGAAAATTCCGCACGCCCCTGATCGGTACCCCAAATAACCCCCAGGGCAAATTTTGAGTCAAATCAGGAATATTTTTCTTCAACGCTTCCTGTACCCCGTAATTGATATAATTAAACGCTGAATCGAAAATCCGTGAAAGTCCAAAAAGCTATAAGTCTACAGAAGGCTCGGAAAATGGGCTTTCACCCAAACTTCGCCTAAGGGGGTTGTTTCGGGTGCTGAACACGATTGAAGGGCCCGTTTTAGGATTTCCGTGGAATTAACGCGCTTTTTGGAGGGACAATATGTACGAAAACCAGAGAAAAAACGTATATAACTTTTGTGTGACTCTAGGCAGCTGTGAAGGGAATATTAGAACTCTAAGCCGAAAAATGATTCTAGAAAAAAAAACATTTTGACCGGAATGGCCAGTTTGGCTAATAGCAGCTTCCTTGTCAGTAAGTCGAGGGCAATGCATGCTTGATAAGTCTTTTCGACTTTCATCAAAAACGTGTATTTCCTTCTGGAAATCCCATCGACCACAACTCGAATATGGCCAGTTTCTGCTATAATGATCGTCTAATCAGTTTTTAATGAGGGATGTTTGAAGAGGAATCATAGAAATGTAAGAAGTAGTAATGCGATATCTTTGTGGAGTTGAACTTATTATTTCGTAACACTTATGTATAGAACTCGTTGAGAGCAATTTTAAAAAAACTACTTCAAATCCTAAATCAGGCAAGGTTCTGCATGCACTCAACCCTTCGGATACTTTGTTGTAATCTTAATTGAAAGAATCATTCTTTAAACTAAACAAAGAAAATATCAAAAGTTAAAAAGCCTAATCACATGAGCTAAGAAAATATCAAAAATTAAAAAGCCTAATCACATGAGAAATTGAGGATTACCATGAGAATAGCATTTTTTGTCAGGAATAGATAGTTTCATGGGGAAATCGTTGTCGCTTGGTCAGCTGGGTGGAAGTATTGATTTCGCTTTGACCAAGAATGATTTTGGTGGTCATGTCTAACAGATCACAACCTGATGGTGCACTGGAAAATCATCTTGGATATGATATTTTTGGCATTATCGGGCTGTGATCGAGATGAATTGCGGAATATGTGTGCAGTTGACGACTCTCCGTACTGATACACAGCATTCTACGATTTTTTCATATAATTGAAATTTCTTGGCACTGCCATGCGTATTATGAGTGAGAAACGCTACTGGACTCGAAATAGAAAAAAAATGGATTGAATTTCGACCTGGATTGAATTCTAACACACTTCACAAACCCTTGAGGTCTGAAGTGAGCACTGAAAAAATTCCAACTTTACCAGGTCAGCGAGCAGCACAAAGAGAGAGCGTGCTCCTCGCCTCGTGGGGCGCGCTCCAAAGGCAGTTTTCGACGGAAGTTTTTCGAAGCGGTTTGAAGTGGGTCTTAACTTTACCGAACAAGCAAAATCTGTACACGCGTTCACCATCATGGCAGCAGAGGATAGTATTGGAATTAATTATTAAGAAAAAGAATAAAATTGACGATGGATTAATAATCAAAATAATGAAAAACTCGTTGCGGTCGTCGCCGCCATGGCTGAGCAGACGTCAAGAGCGTGCCGCACGGGCGTGGCGTCTGGTCATTCACACTCCAACGCCACGCCCGCGCATCACGAGGTGCTGTTGAAGAGTATTAATAGTGCTTAAGTGTGGAAGAGGAGGAAGCGTATTAGCGCGTGCGTGAGTCTGTCTGACCACGAGGTGCATTAATCACAGAAGAATTCTCAACCCTTTTGCTTCGAAATTTTTCCTAAGATTAAACTTGCGCCTTGCTCTTTTTTATGAATCCCGAAACAGTCTCGCTCTTGAACTGCCATTCCTACGGACCCCGAAACCTTCAATTCGAATGTTAAGGCTGAATTTTCTGGTTTGTCAGAATTCGCCATTTTTCTGACAGATTACGGGAGGAGTACGGCAATTTACAGAAGAATATTGTGGTAACTCTCTGGTAATCTGGCAGAATTTGTCAACACCAGAGATCAAGGTGAATTTTCTAGCAAAGTTTCCGTAATCGGGCAGTAATTGCCGAATTAATAGTGATTGAAAAAAAAACTCTGGTAATTTTCTGGTACTACCCTGGCCTGAGTATTTATTATTAATACGTCCAAAGCGCGCACATCATAAAAAATTTGTCCATTTATGGAAATTTAGCGTCCATTTGTTGATGGTAAGGTAGGGTTTGCCCCCTAAATGGCATTG
Organism: Aplectana chamaeleonis; assembly: GCA_029168955.1. Lineage (NCBI taxonomy): Eukaryota > Metazoa > Nematoda > Chromadorea > Rhabditida > Cosmocercidae > Aplectana > Aplectana chamaeleonis. The sequence goes on along the minus strand of JAPDOI010001582.1, from coordinate 122,978 downwards.
TACCTACCGTAACCTACACTAAATCTTAGAAATTTGGAAACTGAACCTCAAATTTGTTTTCAGCACCCTAATTAAATCCTACATAGAAATGTTGAGCAAAATCCGAAGAAAAAAAATTGAAAAACCCCAATAAACCGTCTTTTCGCAAAGCTGGAAAACGCTAAAAGCTTTCTGGAACCACCAGTTCGGGCGGATGGTACGCAGCTTCACTATGGAGTTCTAAGGCATTCTAGCACTACAAATCGTTTTCGCAGATGCAACAAACGCTCGTTATACTTCCCTCGTCAGGGACTTCCCAAGCGAGGGGTAGGAGCAAAACATATACATACCTTAGCTTTTTGCTCAGGATGGAGTTCATACGTTCTACAATCCACCTAAGGGCTCTTTCAGAGTTCGATCGCCGCGCGATGCCCGAGCAGCTCGCAGGGACGAGCTTGGCTTGCGTTGCGGCTAGTTTTGATAAGAGGTGAAGGGGTGACCGTGTGATGTTCTGGCCCCAGCTGGGGCACCTAGTAATCGATGAGGTGATGGCCATCAGCATCGAGTACCGGGTGACCGGGCTGGGGCCGGAGCACCTCACGGCCACTCGTTCACCTCTTTTCAAAACGAGCCACAACGCAGGTCAAGCTACTCCCTGTGAGCTGCTCGGGTATCGAGGGTATGAGGCATCTATCGAGATCGCGTCGCACGTCGATCTGTACTCCAAACACGCCATCGCGGCGACCAGCGGCGGAAGTGTAAAGCAGGCCAAACTAGGGACTGTTACGAACTTCCCGTGGAGATTTGGAAAACCATGTTGTCGTTGCTGAAGGTCTGTGACAGTACATAAATGATCCGTGCTTGAAATTCCCTAAATGGCTGCAGGGATTCAAAAATGACATTTTCTCCGCTTTCCAAAAGGTGAGGGACTCAGAAAACCGCCGCATTCAATGCGTGTCGAATATGCATTCAACTCGAGTGACCACACCCATCGAAAGGCTCTATCACAGGGGCACGTGCTCGAAACAGCATCACGTGCTGCAAAATTTCATAGCAGGAGCATGTGCCATAAAATTCAATCGCAGAGTACGTGCTGCAAGGTAGTCCAGAAATATCGTAGTAGCACACACAAACGTGCGACGCGGCCGGCTTGCCGAGCACCATCTGGGGGCGTCAGCGGTTGGACGAGGCCTCCAGCTGTCGGACGGGTGAAGTACCGCAAACTTGGGTAATTAAACCGGCGAAGCTGCCGACCTCTTAGCTCCGTCCCAGATGTGCATCGTACACTTTCCTTTTTGGATAATCGTTTTGTCATCGAGTTGAATGTGTATCATGCGCTCATTGGACGGCTTATTTGTTGGGGCACGCGCTGTAATTTGAAACATAATATGAGCACGTGTTTCCCTAGCAGCACGTTCCCTGACTGTGCTCGAAACCACCTTGTCTTCGAGTTGAATACATATTCGACAAGCATTGAATGCGGCGATCGTCTGAAGAATTTTTAGGGTATTCAGAAATTTTTTTCGGTTTCGGCTCAAAACTTTTAACTGGGGGTTATCTGGGGCGTTAAACCCGAATCTGTGCTCTAGTCCTCGCCTGACTTAGGTCACGGTAGGTTACGGTAGGCAAAATGCCTTTTAACTGGCGTTACTTTTCTTAAAATTTTGAAAATTGAAAAATGGACCTCAAATTCGTGTTCAGCGTTCCAAATAACACCCACCGTGGAATTTTGAGTCAAATCTGAGACTTTGACCGAGCTACCGCAATCTACCGTAATCTATCAAAAATCGATAAACGGGTTGCAGATTCGTGTTAGGCAGCCCGAATGACCCCTATGTATAGTGCTTATCTGGGCCGAATTCCGGTCCGCGATTCCGTCTCGACACGCTTTGCGGCCGCACGCTCCCGAGTCAGAAGAGCTTCCAGCGCCGCAGCCGCCGACCTGCTGACTCTAGGTGGGGTTTGGAAACAGGAAACGGAAAAAAATTGGAGAAAATGGTATAAAAAAGCCACATCGAGTCGGCTTTGGCGCTGGAAACCCGAATGACTCGAGCGCGTGCGACTGCAAAGCGTGTCGAGACGCGATTGCGGACCGGAATTTGGCACAGATAAGCACAGTACACAATTTGAGGCGATTCGATCGTAGCATTCTCGAAATCGTCAGAAGTGGCGTTTTCCAGCAAAATTACCCTCATTTTGAAGCTTCGGATCAAACCAGATGGATTTTTTCTGATACTGACAAACGGACTTCAGATTCGTAATCAGCACCCAAAATAACCCTCAGTAGAGCACGGCGCCGCAAGGTCGGACAATACTGCAAAAGTTCCTTTCTGCCTTCCCTTTGTCTCTGACGCTTTTAGCGCAGCGGTCCGCGCGGCCCTAAGTAAATACAGTCTTGAAGACACGGTCAGGATTGTTGAAACTCCGCCTCCTAGCCTAAAACGCCAGCTGATCCGGAATCGGTTGTATGATCGATTTTGCGCTACTCCGGATTGCGTAGTATGCCTATTTGGGCGCGAGGGAGACTGCATGACGTCAGGGGTGGTCTATGTTATCGTGTGTGGTCTTTGTCAAGACGAATATATTGGGGAAACCGGGCGTTTTCTGTGCACACGCGTTAAAGAACATCTTGCGGGCCTAAGGAAATCCAACCCTGCCACGCCGTCGGGTACGCGCCGGAGACTGTGCCACGGGGACCTGGAGTTTGAGGTTACCGTTAAAATTCTAGCGCGGGAGCCACAAACTGCGGCACGCAAGACTCTCGAAGCGTTTTGGATAACCGCCAAAGATCCTAAAATGAACAGGAAAGAGGAATGTCTTGCCATAACAGCTGAGCTCGCCCCGTTTCTTGACCTCTGTAGATTTTGACCTCAACGTCTTCAATTCTTCCAGGTTCCGACGAAGGCGATATAGCCGAAACGTCAACCGAATAAATCTACTAACGTCTTGGATTTGGCTCTACTAACATCTCACACATACTAACGACCTCAGTAAAGTGTTCTCAGCTCAATCGGACACCATTTTTTTGAACACCCTAAAATTTGCCATTCGTGCACCCCTTTTCACTACGCAAAGCTGTGAAAATGCCCACTTTTGGAATTCCCCCGCAAAGCTCTGAGGCATTTTGCGGATCTAGAAAACGGATTATCAAGACATGGTTTCATAGAAGCCCACGGGAAGTGCAAGTTAAGTCGTAGTGTGAGAAGATAAGAAAAACGATTCCGTTGCTGTTGTGAGAGCATATAAAAGCAACCTGAAACAGGGAAATTTTCAAACTTTCTGCGAACATCCACTGACCTGTTAAAAAACCTTTCCATTTTTTTGTGCGTTTCTGAAAAATGTTTCGGCGTTTTTTTTTTCGATCAAACTTCAAAGTCAAAATTGTACACCAAATGACTCCTCCCACATCCAATAGCACCTGATGGTTTCCGAGTTTGAAACTCGATGTTCGCGGACACCTCTAGTGTGTCGGACACCAAGAAGACCACTTATATTTTTTCTTCTTCGTCTTTTTTTTTTGGTTTTCAGGTTGCTGATCACGAATCTGAGGTTTTTTTCGGTTTTTCAAAGTTGAGACTCATTTCGTTTGAAGCTTCCCATCAGGGGAAATTTTCAGGCCTAAACGCGAGCTCCGACGATTTCCGTGAGTCTACAGTAGATGTGGCTCAAAATCTTACTCCAGGGTTGTTTGAAGTGCTCAGCAAAAGTCTGACTAGGGAACTTCGCAATGAACTTCATACCCACCATTTAAAAGATGATTAATAATTTCTGGTCGATTCTGGCTGTCTCCGAATCTGACACAAGATTTTGCTGCGGACACCGCTGACCGAAAATATAAGCGTTTTTGAAGCTTTGCGAAAAGGTTGAGGTATCCCATCAGTCAATTTTTAGGGTGTTTGAAAAAATTTTCGGATTCGACTCCAAACTTTCAACTGGGGGTTGTTCAGGGCGCTGAACGCGAATTTGGGTCTGTTTGCCGCCATACTCGGGATTACTGTTGGGTACGTTAGACATAATGCCTTTTAACTGGCGTTACCTACCCTAATATCTCGAAAATCAAAAAATGGACCTCAAATTCGTGTTTGGCGTCCCAAATAATAGAGAAAATTTGGGCCAAACCTGAGAATTCCACCAAGCTACCGCATACCCACCGTAACCTGCCGTAATCTATCAAAAATCGATAAACGAATTGCAGATCGGTGTTTAGCACTGCAAATAACCTCCAGAGCAACAATTTGAGCCATATCTATCAAAGCACTCCGGGGATCGGCAAAAGTCGCGATTTGCCATCAAATTTTTCCCCGACGGGAAGCTCTAAACGAATCAAGTCGAAAACTGTAGAAAATCGCCAAATGAACTGCAGATTCGTGATAAGAGGCTAGATTCATCATTGCATCAAACGTGGTTCTGTGGAATCCGGTTGGGTTTCGCGCCAGCATTAGCGCGCGTGTGCACAAGCTAAACCCAACCCAAATGGACAAACCCAGGCCTAACGCAATGATGAATCCGGCCTCAGCGCCCTAAATAACACACTTGGAAGGGTTTTGAGTGATATCTGGACCTTTTTTTGAATGGCGTTCAAAGCTCATGAGGTATAAATAGAAGCCCGACCGAAAATCCATAACACTTCAAAACGCTGTGAGTCTGTGCATAGTTTGGAAAATAAGCCTCCACCCAAATTTTGCTCAGTGAGGTAATTTTGGGCGCTGAACGCAACTGTGAGGTCCGTTTCTGGATTTTCCAAACTCTAATGCGCGTTTTTGATAGAAAAAAAGGCGCTTAACAAACAATCAGGCTTCTAGCCTTTTCAAATCTGTAACTTATGGATCCCCATCTTATTCTTTTAGAAATTGAGAAACCGTCTTAAAATTCAGGCTCAGTACGTCAAACAACCCTTCATTGAACATTTGGCCAAATTCATCCACAAAGTACAATACCGCCGCTATTCAAGGGAAAAAATGGGCGAAATGATCAAAGTGGGCAAAAAAAGCGTCTTTGGACCACAAATCGCCTCAAAGTGTTCCATTTTCAATTTCGAAAACGCCAAAATGCACAGCATGTCGTGATTTAGTAGATCGTGAGGATATTTTGCGAAATTCGAGAGCAACATCATCTTTCAAGGCGGAATACATTAGCATTTTGACCATGCTAGATAACGCGTACGGTTGTTTTTGACCGAATTGGCTCGTTCTCTTATGATAACATTATCAAATTCATAACTAACTTGATCTTAAAGAAGCGTCTTAATAAGTGAAGTCTAATTTTGTCTCATATAGTCAGATAGATTGTGGGACGGTGAACATTTTGGTCTTTTCGAAATTAAAAACGGAGCACTTTGAGGCGAGTTGTGGTCGAAAGACGCTTTAGTTGCCCCTTGGGTAGCGACTGTATTGTATAAACGTCACGTTCAGCTCAGCTGCAGGAAATACGAACTTGGACGGGCTATAACTTTTTTTGCAGATATCCGCAGCGAAAACCGAGTTCAGATTCAAAGAGAGTGTGCCAGAGTTGGATAGAAAACATTCATCAGCTTTCTGATCCGGGGAACACCATGGGAGGTTCCTAGTTAGGATCACCCGCCCACGTCATTTGACACTTGTACACCAAAATCAAGAGTTGCTTCGATTTTGAATACTGCTTATCTTAAAGATGATATCATCTAAGCATGTGCATTAGAACCATCTCATTTTTGAAGAGCTCTCGATACAAAAAACACAAAACAAAGTCATTTACCTAAGAAGTTTGAAGCGCAAGACCAATTCTGCTGTTGGGAGTTTCGAAGTTCCGAGTGCTCCAAACACAGCGAACAGGCGTAAGTCAATATGTCAAAGGTTTTTTCGAATAGTTTTTTCTCCGAAATTTGAGTGTTTCGTGCATTTTTTCTATTCTCTACTTCGTGAATTTGCCTACGCAAGAATATCAAAACTGTTTTTGGCCGCGGTCACTGTCTTTAAAGGCAGTGTTCACGATAATCTTCGATTTTGAGATTATTCACTAAATCGGTTGTTCGGCCTCCGGGTAGAACTGAAATGCTGAAGAAATCGAGAAAAACGCTCTAGAAAGGCACGAATTCCTTTATTCTCACCACGCCTCTTTACTCTCACAGGAACGATTCGTTGTGACAACTTTATCCTTTGTGGACCCGTCTTTCGCAAATCTCTACTCTCTGTTGTTTCGTACTTTCTTTCAGGCCCAAACTAATATTGTTTTCCACAGTGTTCTTTCACTTTCGAATAGCCACATTTTTCACCGGTGACAACCACTGTAAACTTGTCCATCCAACCGGACATCTAGTCCAGACCAAGGAATAATGTCACTGAAATAAGACGTTGTATTGCTTTTCTCGCCGTTTCTCCGTAATTTCGGTTACACTTGGTGGCCAACGCATTGTTTTGAGTGGAAAACTCGGGAACGAAAATCATCGTGAACACTGCTTCTAAGTTCTCGGTAGTCCTTGTATCCGAGTGTTGGAATAGAGCTTCGAATCCAATGTCCAAATACTTTTTGTTACCCCGTTATTCGGCTATCGCCATGAAGTTCATATCATTCGTGGATCCACAGCGCTGTGTGTCCATGGGTTATGTCGGCCAACCCTTATAACCAGTATCAATCCTGAACTCCACAAAGCCGTGCCGACACTACTTGCGATCGCTTCCGACTATTTCACGGGATATACTTCTGAGCAAGAGGGTCCCGCCCCAAACGGACAAGGCACTTGAGATTTCGGGGTTACACCTGGTTTATGTCCTCCTGAACCTTTTTACCTTTGGCACTTCGCAACTTTCGAGAACGATAGCAGTTCTCACGTTTCCTCCAACAGTTTTATAATGCCTGTGGTCGGATTCATAATTGCATTAGCAGTAGGTTGAACTGAGCGCAAAGAATAAAGCGCTGTGCTCGCTCTAAACCCAACCCACACTGATAAACCCATGGTCAGCTCAATGATGAATCCGCCCCCTGGTACCTCACTGTAGTTCCTATCCACTTACCGCTATCACCAACATAATCTCTTCGAATTTCACTATCAATGAATCCACACTGAATAATTATTTATAACTGAATCTCAACTCGATTTCCGTAATTGTATTATAAAATATTATCAAACTTTGTCGAATGGCACTCTCCGCCCACGCGGTCAACGTGCGTGTAGAGCGGCCGTTGCGAAGGCACTTTCAAACTGGTGAATTGAGTAGCTTGATTCTAAGGTCCATATTAAATAATATCCCACTCAGCTGACTGCAGTGATGGAAAGGCTCGCATGAGAAAATGTCTTTGCGGCGGCCGTTCGACACGCTCGCCGACGCGTGGACGGACAGTCTTATTCCGACAGACTTTGCGCGTGTTTTTGATCGCCATGCGCTTCCCTTTACTGAATTGCGACTTCATACTCTGTTCACTTATTCAGAATTATTTCTCGTTCAAAAAAAGAGTACAATACGTAACGCTTGAAAAGACTATATTTTATAATTTATTGTACAATCATATAAAAACGCGATTTTTTTTTGATAAGGAAATGCTTTGGATTTGGTATTTTCCACTAAATGACACTAAAAAATTCTCCTGTTCCTCCATATTTCTACTTAAATGTAAGATCCAGCCAAATTTATTAATTTTTCATTTTCTTGTAAGTCGAGGCGCTAAACAGCAAAAAAAGAGACCTGGAAAAATACTTGAACCCAATACTACAGTAAGAATTGTGCTGCAGTGTGCAGATCCCGTAAAGAAGTATGCACACGGTTTTTGCAACAGTTGCTCGCTTTTTTGTTCATTCATCTTGTATGTGCTGTCCTTATCGGAACGGAATACCGGTCTGCAATTGCAGACAACCGCTGTTGCAGCACTCAGCTCGATGGTAGGCGTGCTGGGATCACTTGGTCTCTGTAATAATACAGTTGAAGTATGTATTTTGAAAAATAATAGATTTTTTTTCGAATTGTAGAATGATTGAATTATCATTTCTAAAAATACTGAAAATTTTTGTTGCTCCATGCAATCTTTTCTCCCGAGTTCAAGAAAGGAGGAAACTGTAAAATGTCTCCGAATGGGATTGTCCGCTCACGCGTGCGTGTTAAGCGGCCGGCGCTAGAGCATTATCTGCACGAGCCTTCTCACGGCTGCAATGATCTGACTGGGATGTTATTCAAAACCCATCGAATATTCCTGCTATTCAATTTACAAGTCTAGAAAACGCTTTCATGACGACCGTTCGACACGCACGCCGACCGCATGGGCGGACAGTCTCGTTCGGACAAAGTCCATATAAAGTTCCAAAAAAAAACATCAGTAGATTGATCAAGTGATAGAATTATTTTACTACCTTTTGCCAATCATCTTAAAAGTTGCCTTCCGACAATGTTTTATTATATTATATTTTCAATACATCGAGAGTTTCTTAGGAAATGTTAAGGAATGAAAAGTTGAAACTTGGATCTAAAACTGTCTATGCAAATTAAAACAACAAAGTTATTGCAAGTATGTAAATAGGCTAATTATGTAGACTAATTATCGAGTCGCTGCGTTGGCATTTGACCGACCACCTTATCAATTGGGGTGGGTTTACGACTAGCCCTGTGGCGGCCTCAACTGACTGCCATAGCCGGTGGTCCTTCTAGGCAAGGTGGTAGTTTCCTTCTGGCTAATGATCTGATTCCTGCCGAGTTCGACTCAAGATTAGATACGGAGGGATGGCAGGTGGCCGCCGTTCCGCCGTGGGTGTTCCTCTATTGGCACAAATCTGTTAACTCTTCCTTTGAAATATGTTTTTGTTTAGCTAAACGCCTCTTGATCCATTCAACCTATTGCATCCATTTGCCGAGTTCTTGTGGCTTATTCTTAGATATAGGGAGAATTTCCAGCTCGGATAATTCTCTTTTTCTTTAAGGTTCTCAATGATAGGTCATTGTTTGATGTCATCACAAAGCCTTCTGGACATAGCAAATATTTTCACGGATTTACCAAAGCATGACTCTCTTCTACATATAGGTTCGCCTTGAAAGATCGCGATATTTCCATGGGACTGATCTCAGCATAAACTGGAGTTCTGAAATCGTTCTGAAATTTTGAAATTTATTTGTTAAGAGTGGTGAAAAAGCGAAAAATAAACAATGAAGCTTTGATGAATTTCCTTACTACGTCTGGGTAGATCGAAAACGACGAGAAAGTTTTTAAAATTTTTTTTTAGTTTTTTAATAATTGAACATTTTCGATTGGAACTTTCCAGAGGAGAGGGTTCAGTTTTTTCGGAAGATTACGGTAGGTTACTATGAATAAGTAATATTTGTCCTGACGTAACCTTCAGAAATCTTCTAAAATTGAAAACGAACTTCATGTAATCATTCCCCTCAACTAAGTGTGGGCCAAAAAAAATGCACTTTCTTAAATCAGAAAATTTGCATTTATTGTCGCTTTTGATCTACTCACGTGCACCCACGTGCAATAAAGGAAAATTAACAAGCTTTGAATTTATTTTTTCCGTCTGCTCGATAACTCTGATCGGACCATTTTTCAAAACTCCAGTTCATGTAGGTCTCCAGTCTCCTTACATCACTTGATGACATAACAGAATTGACCTCACCATGGGGAAATTCGTTTCCCGGCTGTTTCTAGCATAAGAGCAGTGCCTACAGCAGACTGTATTTTAACATCTTACCTTACAAGGGAACCACAATAAGTCATAGTGACCATTCCAAATGAATGTACTTCTCTAGAACCATTTTCGAACGAAAATTCCGAATATGCCCATCGCAGCTGCCTAGACCCACTCTGAAAAAAGTTATTGGCAATTTTCTCTGATTTTCGTACCTATTGTACCCCCAAAATGTGCATTATTTTTACGAAAATCCGGAAACGGACCACATAATCGTGTTCAGCGCCCAAAGCTACCCCACTAAGCAAAGTTTGGTTGGAGGAACATTTTCCAAAGCAGACTAACAGCGTTTTGGACTTGGACGGAAATTTGGTTGGGCGTTTATTTATCTTAATTAGAGGGCCCTCGAAGGGTTTTGAAAAATATTCCAGATTCGACTGAAAATTCGCTCTGGGGGACTATTCGGGGTGCTGATCACGAATCTGAGGTTCATTTATCGATTTTCCGAAGTTTTCGGCTGTATTCGTTCACAGATTCCCATCGGGAGAGACTTTGATGGCAAATCGCGAATTTTGACGATTTCCGGAGTGCTTCTATAGAATATGCTCAAATTATTTCTCTGGGGGTCATTTGGAGTGCTGAACACGAATCTGATGTCAGTTTATCGATTTTTGACAGCTTACGGTAGATTACGATGGGTATGCGGTAGTTTGGTCAAAGTCTCAGATTTGTCTCAAAGTTTCTATGTGTGGGTTATTTGGGGTGCTGATTACGAATTTGATGTCCATTTGTCGATTATCGGGATATTGAGGTAGGTTTTGCCTCCTAAATGGCATGTTACCCACCGTAGCCTACAGTAAACCTTACAATTTCCACAAGCGAACCCCGAATTCGCCTTCAGCACCCCAGATAACCCCTACATACATGTTTTTGGCAAAATCCGAAGAAAAATTTAAAAACACCTCAAAAATTTCTTGGGGGGGGTACCCATACCTTGCCGCGAAGCTTTAAAAAACGCTCATAACTTTTTTCAGAGTGGGTCTAGGCAGCTGCGATGGGCATATTCGGACTTTTCGTCCGAAAATGGTACTAGAAAAGTACATTTCATTTGAAATGGTGACTATGACTTATTGTGGTTCCCTTGTTAGATACATAAACTTGATAACTGACACCTATACAGGGATAGTGAGCACTAGTTTCGAATGAGTGCATAAGTCAGAAATGTAATTCAAGAATTTTCAAGAATGAGCAATTACTCTGAATAACAGGTCTCAAGAATTTTGAATATGTCTTTTTTTTTAATGATGCCTTCTAGGAATTGTAGGCGTTTCCATGTGAATGAGTTTTTTTTTAACAAGATCAAGGCGATGTCGTTAATTCCCGATCAGGAATTTCTTTCAAAATCCGTATATAAAGTTCAAGCTCGAAAACCTGTGCCAATTTTGCTTCGAGTTAATACTCGGGCTTGTGTTAAGTCAAAAAAAAGTTCCTATTCTAGAATCGGCATTACTTCGACTACACGGCTCATTAGAGATCCTTTTATACCTTGGTTCACTCGAATATTTGATTTATGCGAGTATTCTAATCGATCCCTCTCTTCGAAAATCAGGTTCATTGATAACTTTGAAACATTTGCTTTCTCGAATATTTTTGGTAATCGTTGTCTCTGTTTTTCGATTCTACGAAAGAAAAGTTAGCATTTCAAAAGAGTCAAGGATCAAACTCAAAAACGAATAAATGATTGTATAACGATTGAATATTCGCATGCCGTCGCATGCCTTTGGCCGAACATTGGAGGGTCAAAAATGCGAGAAGAACATTCTCGGACCTTCTCGCGCTAGTAGCCGAAGAGAAACACAACAGTAGCGTTGTGGTTGATCGGCTACTTCCCAGATTTCACCATATTACGTGGCCTATGCTGTCATTATTCTAGCCGCAGCTGGACCGCTAGTAGCTAAAAGAAAGTCTGGAGTTCGAGGAGCTAGTAGCCGAACAGAAACCCGACAGCTGTGGCCAGACCTCATCTGGATGTTATTGTATTTTTGAAATTTAGCGACGCCTAACAAAAAACCTCATTAACCTGAATCCCATTTTTTCATTATTATTAACCTGACTAATTTTCTGCCAATGCATATGGCGTATCGAATATACTAGGTTAGACATCATCATAGAGTTTGTATTTGTCAAGCCTTGTGTGCTGGTCGAGGTAGGAGTGCATGTAGGTACTATACTTGTTCCAGACGAAATTTATTTCGAATATCCGACTTTTCGACTGTAGTCGGATATCGCCCTTTTTCGAATATTCGACTTTTCGACTGTAGTCGGATATCGCCCTTTTTCGAATATTCGACTTTTCGACTGTAGTCGGATATCGCCCTTTCTCGAATATTCGACTTTTCGACTGTAGTCGGATAGCGCACTTTTTCGAATATTCCACTTGTCGAATAAAAAGTCGACTTTTTTATCCGACTGAAACAGTCGGATATTGATCCGATTATTCGATTCGGAACAAGTATAGTAGGTACTGTGCCTATCTGGGCTGAATTCCGGTCCGCAATTGCGTCTCGACACGCTTTGCGGCCACACGCTCGAGACAGAAGAGCTTCCAGCGCAGCAGCCGCCGATTCGCTGACTCTAGGTGGGTTTTGAAAACTTTAAACTAAGAAAAATTGGAAAACTGCATAAAAAGCCACATCGAGTCGGCTTTAACGCTGGAAACCCGACTGACTCGAGCGCGTGCGGTCGCAAAGCGTGTCGAGACGCAATTGCGGACCGGAATTTGGCCCAGCTAAGCACAGTAAAGCATCTCCCAACCTCCAACAACCAATCGGCACCGTTTTGATCAGCGGAAGGCCCTCTCTCCTTCTAATTGGTCGACAAAGTTGAGGAGGGAGGTTGTTAACTCCGCCCCATACACCTACCTCCACCAGCATCTAACCGTCCCTTTTTGAAGTGTAGCTAACAATATCTCCTTAGATAGTGTGGTTTTTCATGAATTTTATGAATAGTATTTCAGATTACTGTTAAGAATGTTTCTCCTCCATGTAATTGCCTATATGATAACATTACAACTAGCCATCGCCGCAAAATCGGTGAGTTTAATAGAAGTGCAACTCTCCTTCCGTCAAATAAATCATATTCGTTAGACAATAAACATACTTTTACACAAGGTGCTGAGTTGATCGCAAAACGCTTGGCTCCGGGCGAGATTGAACCAGCACATTCCCTTTCCGGGGGAGCGCCTTATCGCACTGCACCACCGGAGCCCCAGCGCCGCTCTCACTCAACTGCTCGGTAAATCTTCACCGAAGCAAAAAATAAACATACTTATATATTCATTTATTGTGTTTAATTCTCTGTTGAAATACCTCTCTTTTTGATCAGTTACTCATTCATTCTTCTATTCACATAATTAGATATTTAATACTTTGATCATTTATTTATCTTTTTAATGTTCAAGTAAATGCGTATCTAATCGAATATATTTATTCATTCATCTGTTTGTTAGTTTCTTAACTTGTTATTCACTCATGTGCTTGTTTGTTGTATAAATATTTATTAACTACATTTTATTTGTTCTTCTATTTGCGTGAGCTATTTGATCACTTCTTAAATTTTTTTCACCGTGTATTCGTTCGGTTAATTAATCATTTGCTTAATAAGCTATTCATTCATTTAATCAATTATTTAATTATTAATTTACTTACATATTCATTGTACTACTTATTTATTTATTTATTTATTTATTTATTTATTTATTTATTTATTTATTTATTTATTTATTTATTTGTTTATTTATTTGTTTAAATATTCACCTAGTTATTGATTTATTTAATTATTCTTTTATCCATTCAATCATTTATTGTCGCATTTCAGTCAAATTCTGGATCATTTGCAATACGAATAACATCCGATCATCGACTGAGGATCCACTATTGCTACACCGAACTGCCATTTTCAACGAGGAGGGTCTCGAACAGAGAAGGTGCCTACGGTCAGGCCAGAGGAGATTTACCCCGGCGAGGAGCATGTCTTCCTGCTCCCAATGAGAAAAATCACAAAGGTCAGTGCGATTTTCGAGCACGGTTATCAATGCGAGCAGATATACTCATTTTCGGAGCAAAGTTTTTGTCCGCAACTGCAGACAAGCACAATTGCGGTCCTGTCGCGGTTAGTGTAGAGGATTGCGGTGCAAAGAGCAAAACCGTCTGAAACCGCGAAGCCATATATCCTCTGGTTCCGAGCCAGATTTACTCTGTTTTCTCGCGCGCTCGTGCGGAGCGAGGGTAGAGACAGCGAGAAATTGCGTGGAGAAGGGGACGCAGCGTGCGCACGCAGACGCACGCAACGAACGGAATTAAGTCACTTTGAAACAGAGGATACCTCAGTTGTTTGCATTTCCTAGGCACGCGCTGCATGCTGCGAATGGGGTGTATATAATTTTTTGTTGGAAAAGGCAGACTGGTTCATCCGCGATTTGTTCCGAAAATTCGGAAACCTGCAGAGATTTTTAAATTTTCTTCTCAAATTCTTGGTTAATATAATTTTTTTTTCAGAAACATCTCACCATCGAGCTGCAAATCGCATCTAGTAGTGGAGGTAGGTCTCGATCGAATTTTTTCCGACGCTATCTCGCTTCTGAAACTCCTAAGGCCCGATTCATCATGGGTTTGTCCATTTGGGTTGAGTTTAGCGCCTTGGTTAGTGCGTTTGTGCACGCTCCTAATCCAACCCTAATCGACAGACGGCTTCTGAGGCTGAAAACCATTTTTTTTATCCCAACTTCCAGATGGTGCTGCACAAAAACTTGAGGTTCCATTTTGGCTCTTGACAGAGCTACAGAGGACATACCGTTGAATCAAATTTTTTGAACTTTTTTCACGATTCTCCGAAATCCGTTTCTCCTTCAAAAATCTGATGTTTTTCTCGTTCCGATTTCCGAAATCGGAGATTTAACGTTCCGCTCCACGGATTTTGAAAAAGTTTTCTGCTCAGTCTTAAGCGGGTAGGCTAAAGTAGTCTCCCTAAAATCAAGAAAGTATTGTCACGTTCTGGTATTCATAACCCAAATTAACTCTCATCGGCCATGTCTCTATCAATTCTTAAACTGATCAAGTTACCATAATCCCACCGTAATCCTGTGAAAAGGGGATTTCCACATCCATGTTTTGCCAGCCGGAGTAACCTCAGGGTGCTGCAAGTGGTTCTATTGTCTGTCTTCAGATTTTTTAGTAATTATGGGATTAATAACACTACGGTTGCCTCCCTGTTATGTGTTCGGTAACGGTGTGAAGTCGGTTCGAATCAGGCAGCACGCCCACGCGGTTGTGGCGCGTGGGCGTACTGCCTCATTCGAACCGACTTCGGCCCTCGCAGTCTTTTTTTAGACTTGTGAATCGAATAGCAGAAATATTAGACGAATAAAGAATCATATCCCAGTCAGCTTTCTGCAGCCGTGAGAGAGTTCGTGCGGAAAAATGCCTTCGCGACGGTCGCTCGACACGCACGCAGACCGCGTGTGCGGACAGTCTCATGCAAACAGAATTCACCTATCGCAGCCCATTAAAAAAAGTTCGAAAATCAAAGAAAAGGTTTTATGTCCCGTTCAGCATACCCAAAATGATGGGTTTGGGAGGAGGAACTTCTTTCTTAAATGTGGAGTCCGGGTAGCGAATTAGTCAAAATTTCTCTACAAAAAGTTATATTATGTAGTCAATGCAGTAGTGTACTGCTCGTGTAATTGTTTCAGGACCCATACAGAAAGTTGTGGAACGCTTTGAAGTCAATGGCGCTAAAGGAAGCACTAAAATGGGCATCTCACCGGGAACGGTGGCTCAATTCATCACCCTTTGTAATAAGTAGGTTTTGATTTTCAATTATACTGGCTCAGGCTATTCTCCGCTCCAGGCCGCACCGAACAGAAATTGGAACCGCATGACAGTCTGGCTCGTTCTCGCATCTGTTGCTGTTCGGGCGAACTGGAGGAGCCCGGACAACAACAGCAAAAGCCAGGAGAGCACTATAAGTGGACCTGCAGATTGGGAGCGATCCGAACTGTTAGGCGGCTCGGCACTGACAACCGCCTGAGGGCATTCAATTCGCGCAGTCGCGTCCGAGGTTGTTCATCCAGCTGTGGACACCGCGGGCGGTCGCGTGGCGGCACGCCACGCAATGTCCAAACCTCTGCTCAAAGGTAGGGCGCTCGAGTGCCTTTGCGTTGACCCTGCCCAGAGGGATGCACGCCGCGACGCCACCGCTCGCTGTCCGCAGCTGGGCCATCTAAGGCCTATTTCACACTTCCATCGCTGACCCGCCGCGACGGCATGTTTTGAATACATATCGATGTGCGACGCGATCTGGATCGATGCTGATGATTATCATCCCGTCGCGTCGCGCGGCGATGAAACTCTGAAAGAGGCCTAATATGGGCACTATTTTTAAATGGTAGATCACACTGAAGATAGTCTGAGAATAAAGAATGAAGCTTATGTTTTTCGACTGACAACTTACAGACTCTGCAAAAATTAACTTGCTGTAATTTTTTTTATTTCCTGGGCCAATAGCGATAATTCAGGCCATTCTTTGGACTAATGTGCTCCAAAATGTGTTGATTCCGACGGCGCTAAGTATATTTGCGATAGAAATGGAGAAAAAGCCTGTCTGAGTGGATGGACTGGGAAGGAGTGTGATATTGGTGAGTTCTGGATTATTTGATCGATTCTGCAGGATCATCTATTCTCTGATGAGCCAAACAATGCTAAAAAACCAACAGTCGCCAGAAAATCGTGATATTTCAGCAGCTTCGGACCCGGCTACCATGATCCCTGCAACACAATCAAGCTCCTCGAGAGGTACTCGACTAGCGAGCTCCAAGGCCCTCGGTGGGTTTGCTAACCTAAGAACATTCCAAAGGTTACGGAAATTCAAGAATTCTGTTCTATTTTCAGAGGTGACAACGGCAAAAACAACTGGAAGGCCTGGAAAACCGGTGAAAATGACGACGTCCACAGCGGCCACCGCGAGGGTCTCATCAACACAGGAGGCTTAACCCCTTAGGTATGTTGGCTATGGGTATAACCTTTGTTCTGAAAGCTTCCGGCACATCCACATCTTTTAATGGAAACATAGTCAGAGATCGAAAACATGAAATAGTGTCAGGATTTTTTTGTCAGAACAAGGTTCAAGTTTTGTCTTTAGGAGCGTCGTTGGAGAAAACTCCACTTGCATGCCACAACACAAAGACACACGCTTCGATTTAAAATGTATTTCAAATCAGTGCGCATTCTGGGTTCAAAATCGGGTACATTCGTGCCTGTGGGGATCGCCTGACTGAGGAATCTGCGAACGGTCGAGTTACGTCGCACATCATCAAATTTTCTAAGGAAAGAGAGGGCGAAGAGACGGAACGAGTTCGAGAGAGACGAAGCCAGAAAGCCGAGCCCTTCCGTCCTCTCCGCTTAGAATACTAGTCGATGCGTGGCGCGACGCGTCCGCTAGCGATGCCCGCAGCGAGACGATTTGCATCCGACATGACTGTAGATGCTTCAGTAGTTAACACCCCATGGTGTTCAAAAATTGTGCAAACTTCTCGCAAAGAACCCCAAGTTAAATGCAGAAAATCATTTGGTTCACGAAGTGGACGTGAAATCCGTACCGGGACACCTCTGGCACGCCGATTTTCAAAAAAATACCTCAGAGTAACGGCGAAACTTGGGAATACCTACGAGTTAAAACTTTTTTTTTGATTTCACGATTTCTGTAGGCTTTTGAGGGCCCAATTTTTTAATCGTAATAGTCGTTCTTTTCTCCAAATTTCGAAAGAAATCGTTCTGTCATTCTCGGAGCAAAATTTCGGAACGCGCTTGCGGACTACGGCTATTGCATCATTCAACACGGTGATAATCGCGCTGGGAGAAAGGTTAATAGTGCCCAAACCAAGAGGTCTCAGCCCCATTGTCAGCCGGGTGCGTGCTGCACCAGCCGTTGTCCGCGAATGCGGAATATGGCTCAGAGAACGACAGTAAATTCCTCATTGGGATCATTTTGAAACCAGTTGTAGCCTCGTTCGAATCCTGCATCACGCCAGTGAACAACCGTTTGCTGTAGTCGAATGTGTTATAATAATCGTCCCTGGAGGACAAGCTCCTGCGCTCGAACTCATTGCAGACTCTTAGATTTGCGAACATTTGAGGAATATTGGGACCCTAAACTTCATTTATAATCTGTACTGGGTGGTCCACTCTGTTAGAAAAATATTTGAATTTATCTTGAAAATAAAGGTATGGAATAAAAAAGACACTTTTCCAGTTCCGATCGTCCCGGTCTCTACTTTCCACACCATCAGCGTTTTCCATCCCTCAAAATCAACAGAGATGCCTTCTACAAGAACGTCGACAGTCGCAGAAGGTAGGGTCTATGAACGCTCATAAACCATTAAAATCACAAATTAAATATCCCAGTAAAAAAACTCTACACTGCCTACCGCGAAGGTGGCAGAACTGCGAGCTACAAGTTTCTACGTGAGCTGCTGTGTGGCGGTCTGAGGGTCGTTTAGGGTCGTTCACACTTCCTCCGCCGAGCGGCGCGGTGAGCCTGAAAACTACGATATCGATTGTGCCGCGCCGCTTGATCAAAGTCGTAGAGTTGTACTTCGCCGCGCGGCTTGACGGGAGAAGTATAAACGACGCCTAAAGCGACGTTCAGAGTTTTCACGGGCGACGCGATGGCACATGCCAGTGCAACTTGAAAATCGATAAAACAACAATACCAACGGTTTTTCCGTGTTTGTTTAAGTGCAAGTGGTCCTGAGTATCCTATGTTTCCATGCCCAATTTACTGTGTTATTTCGAGCGCTTGAGCGTAGCGAGGGAAAGATAGTGAGAATGTGTGGAACAGAAAGAGACGCAGGATACGCGCGCATACGCACGCGATCAGCGGCAACTAATTTCACCGAAACAGAGGTACCCTCATTTTAATGCTTTCACTGTTAGACTTGGATGTGTCGAGTGAAAACACTGAAAAAAAACAGCCACGTATTTACCTTTGCGCAACGTCCATCGCTTCTCGTCGCATCGCAAAGGCAGCGCGAATGACGTGTGAATTTAATTTGCACGTCATTTTTAATGTTTCGCGTATCTTCACTGTGAACACCTAGAGATGTCGCTTGATGATACGTAAGGGGTCGTTTATACTTCCGCCGCGGAGCGGCGGCGAAGTGATGCGGCGCGGCACGTCGCGCCGCTTGAAAAATCGCGCCACTATGATGTATAATCGAGCTGCGACGAACTGAAGCGGCGAAGTCGCAGAATGACGCTAAACACAACCTGGAGTAGCTCTCACATAGCACAAGGTCGATTGTAATGAGTGATTTCTTCTGCAAAGTAACACTTATAATCTTTTGCATCATAACACCGCACTCGAAAGCAGATAGTCTTCTGAAAAACTTTCCTGAAGAAACATTATATTAAGAGCAAAAAAGAACTCACAACCCAGCCTACTCTAAACAACTTCCAGGACCTCTGAAGAAACATTAGCGATCAATCAGAGGAACCAAATTGAGAATGTATATGAAATATCAGCAAAAAAGCATTTGATGTTAAAGAGGATCGCACGCGGCCGCCGCCTGGGTGCTGCCGCGCCGCCCGGGTGGAGGAGGCGGCGCGGCGGCCGCGTGCGGCGCCGTTGGAAGATTTCGAGCACAAAACCCTAACCGCCTCCCGCCGCCGGGAGGCGGCGCCGCTTGATCGATATGGCTGTATTGCATCTCGCCGCGCCGCGGCGGAAGTGTAAACAACGCCTAAGGCCGGGATCATACTTTCATCGACGAGCGACGCGCCGCAGTGTAAATTATCGATATCGGCCGAAAATCGACATGCCTAATGAGCACTGTCACTGTCGCTGGTCGCGGAAAGTATGACTTCAGCCTAAGCTAATTTTGACGCCGTGTCGCGCCGCAAAGGAACTCTGAACGCCGCCTTAAGCCTAGCGCATACTTCCCGTGACAAGCGACACGACATACTGTGCTTGTCTGGGCCAAATCCGGTCCGCAATTGCGTCTTGACACGCTTTGCGGCCGCGCTTCAATCTGAAGAATTTCTAGCGGCGCGGCCGCTGATCTGTCGACTCTAGGTGGGTTTCAGGAAACTTGAAACCTAGAAAATTGGAGAAAACTGTATAAAAAAGCCACAGCGAGTCGGCTTCGGCGCTGAAAACTCGACTGACTCGAGCGCGTGCGGCCGCAAAGCGTGTCGAGACGCGATCGCGGACCGGAATTTGGCCCAGAGAAGCACATTAGTGCCTGGCATACATATCGACCGGAAATCGATATAGATGATATGTACTGTCGCTGTCGCGCTTTGCGTGAAGTATGCACTAGGCCTTAGCGAGGAATACTTGGCGCCGCCACTCAAGTATTTGAGATGAGCGGAACTTTCTCCCTCATTTCGTAATACGAAATCATCATTTTATTCTGTGAATCAAAAAATGAAAAGAAAGAAACCAGTGGAGACATTTTCATCTTGATGGGATTTTGGAAATCTTATAGCATTCTGGTCCTTTTAAAAAAGGCGGAAGTTGAAAATGCGCTTGTCCTTGGTGAGAACCAAGGGTTGAATCGTAAATTAAAACCATTAAAACCTTATTTTATTGAAGTAAATGGAATTAAATCGATTTTCGAAATCCGTGGAATCTTTAGAATTTTTTCTCTGACAAAAAGTAACTCACATTTCATATACTTCGTGTGACTTTCCATCTACACTTTCAGAGAAAATCACTTCAACAACGGAACCTCCCATACATAAAGTTGCCATGGGCTCGACAATGCCTTCGAGCGACTGCCAGGATTTCAGTTCTGGACCACTGTAGGTTTAGTAGGAAGTATTTCGAACAATATTGGATTTGTCCTACTCTCTTTTCAGTTTTGATCCTCTTCATTGTGGTCGTATTGATATGCGTTACTGGTTATGGACTCACGAAAATGGTGAAATCCCCATTTGTGCAGAACTGGATCAACAGAAGGCGAGCAAGGATCTTTGCAGCGGAATGTTCCAGTTGTTCACCCAGAGAGCAAGAATTCGAGGAGAAGCATTCGAAGGTGAATTTATCTCACGAGCATCCTATTAGAACGAGTTTGGTAGTTGGTTTTGGCTGGGAAGTAGGAACAAAAACATCGAAACCCCATAAGTGAGCTTCAAAGATGTGCCGGGTTCATCCACGATATACCCATGAGTTAAGGGTAGCCAGAACGGGGGGATGTGGATGTTTGGCGTTGGCGATTGCACAGAATCGTAGTAATATATCCTCCGTTTCCTAGGGAAATTTATTTTTGTTGATCGCGTGCGTCTGCGCGCGTACGCTGGCTCTCCTTCTCCCCGCACTTTCTCGCTGTCTCTACCGCCGCTCCGCACAAGCGCGCGAGGAAACAGAGCCCATGACCCATAGGCTTGTTGTTAATGCCAAAAACCCTTAGGTTTTCTAAGGAAAGCGCTGCCTTCCTTAACTTTGTCTATCTGTGTAAGGACCATGGTTGAGCGGGTGACCATCTAGTGATTATTTCAGCCAAATCGTACTACATAGTACCATTCTAGATCAGAGAAATCGATAGAAAATTACTATTCGGTTAAGAATGTTTTGACGGACCCAGTTATCGCAAACGTACTGCCGTCGTTTTGAAAACAGCGTGTATCTGCGTACTCAGACATACTTGAGCCCACTGAAGCCGGCTCAGGTCGGCCACAACGGGAGTTTCCACTTCTGGGGCGGCATGCATGAACGCTGCGAAGAAGGTCGGCGAGCCGCTCCGCGTCCTATGCGCGCAGCGTCAGACCACAGGACTGCCCGCAGTGCATGGCGTATATTGGTGTGTCGCAGACGTGAATGCACCTTCTACAGCAAACTCTACGCAAAGTGACATTTCTTGTCATCCCAGTCACTTTCTGGCACATTTTTGCCATCCCGTGCATGGAAATATGTGGAAGATAGAAAATGCGCGGGTAGAGTTTGCAATGGGAAAAAATGCAGTTACGTCCGTGATACACTAATATACGCCATGCACTTCAGGGCCGTCCGTGGCTCGGCGCTGCGCGCCTAGGATACGAATTGGCTGACCTTCTTCGCAGCGTTCATGCATGCCGACCACGTATGACCGAAATAAATTTCACTCCGAAATAGAGGGCGAACACACTATCTTTGAATCGTGTACTGTGCTTATCTGGGTCAGATTGCGGTCCGCAATCGCGTCTCGATTTACGCCTTGCAGCCGCACGCTCCCGAGTAAGAAGAGCTTCCAGCGCCGCAGCCGCCGATCTGCCGACTCTAGGTGGGTTTTGGACACTGGAAACTAAGAAAAATTGGAGAAAATTGTATAAAAAGCCACATCGAGTCGGCTTTGCCCTGGAAACCCGACTGACTCGAGCGCGGGCGGCCGCAAAGCGTGTCAAGACGCAATTGCGGACAGGAATTCGGCCAAGATAAGCACTATATATGGGGGCTCCCGATTATCAAAAAAATTCATTGCTGCATATCATGTCCGATATTGGAAGATTTTTCACTTCAAAAAATTTCCCCTCCTAAACTGGTGCGTTTTCAGGTCTTTGTGATTGATCTCAAAACGGTGGAGAGCAAGACAGTGTACGAAAAGGAGTTGTCCATGCCGCGGTATTCCTCAGAACCGCGTCGCGACGACGCCGACCAACTACCGTCGGCGAGCGACATCAGCCTGCTGGAGTCGCATACTTATCACGAGATCGACTCGTTTTTGTCGCCGCGCCAGTCGCCGCGGAGCGACAAGCAACGCTCGTTTGAAGAACGCGCTCACTGTCTGGTCAATGCAGCGGCAGCTGCTGCTGCTGTCGTCGGGAACCGAGGCATTCGTATGCAGAATGCTATTGACCATATCAGGAACGTTTCTGTAGGAGAAATCTCAGGGATAAACGGGTCAGCGGGGGTAAACCCGGTCCATAGAATGCCTCGGTTGCTCGCCAAAACACTAGTCTGATGAGCGCGTTCTTTCATATACGCTCTCACAATCGTGTTTCATATAGTGTATATTTTGTTGTACTTTATATACATATATTTTTGCATGCTACTGCACCACTCAGGGTTCATCGTAATAATTGCATGTCGTCGGACAGTAATCGCAGTTTCATCTGGAGACATATTCTCAGCTACGTGGACTTTTTGGGGTAGCGGGCTATTCTAACAAAACCGAGAATATGTGTCTGGAAATTTTGTTCATGAAGCGGGTTTCAAAATGCGTCACTACAAGTGACATTTAATAACCTCATCCAAGTACCCGTATTTGTTTGCCATAATAATGTAGTTTAGCAATTTCTAGGTCCGCAGAATTGTTTGTGACATGGCTGGTACGTGGCTGCAGAATTCTCTAATTGGGCTGTTTTAGGCATTGTAATGTGTACAGAGATGCAGATCGTCGGTCATGTTTCATGTCCATCGAAAAGCATGTTTATATTTTATATGTGTGTACAGTAATTTATTTATAACATCACTCGCTGGCTTTTGAATGTTTCATTAGAAACAGTAAACCTTTCAACTAAGACTTATGAGTTTCTGAATTATTGTCTCTCATTTCAGCTCTACCCAGCGACTGGAGTCGTTTAGATATATAATCCTAAATCGAATATTCTCATGAACACTGGCTTTCAGACCGGAATCTTTAAGTCTGTCCGAATGAGTCTGTCAGCACACGCGGTCGGCGTGAGCGTTGAGCGGCCGTTGCGAGAGCATTTTTTAGACGAGGTTTCCCACGGCTGCAGACACCTGTCTGGGATGTTACTCTTATGTTCGCCTATTCCTCCTGCTAATTGATATACAGCTCCAAAAAATGCCTTCGCAGTGGCCACTCGACACGCACACCGACCGCGTGGGCGGACAACCCTTCAGACCGACCTTATATTTCGCGATCAGCGACGGCACGTATTTGCAGGGTCAAGCGGTAAATGCCCCGTTGGACAGGGGGGTGAGGTAATTTTTTCGAAAATTGGGAATATGGGGAGCAATTACGTGAAAAATTTCAGGCAGGAAACACGTCCAAATTTAGCTCCAAAATGAAAAACATTTCCAAGGCTCTAAAAGGTTAGCGTTAATTGCAAAACAAAAATAAGGTAGTATTGATTCAAAAAATTTGTATAAAAATTTTAGGAAACTTGATTTTCAAGTTTTCAGGGTCGGAATTTTGAAGAAAAACTCCCATATGGGGTATCCGGGACCAGCGACAGCGACGGTGCATTTTTGACGTATCGATTTTTGATCAATATTGATGGTAAACATTAAGTCGCGTCGCTCGTCGCTGTAAGTATGATCTTGGCCTAAGGGAGACGGTTGAAACTGGCATAAACTTCCCATTCTTCAGGGCAATATGTTAAACAGTAAGTAATAAACTTGTTAGTCACTTTCCTTGCCCTTTCCCATCGAAAAGTACAGCCTGCAACGTGTTTTAGCGATTTGATCTACCAACTGAAAATATCACTTGATATGATAAGCAGTAATAAGTGAAGTAGTTAATGTTAGATAGTAAGTAACACACTTGTTAGTCACTTTTCTTGTCCCTTTTTTGAAACTTATGACCCACAAGTTTGAAAAATAGTACTCATCGCCGCGTTCTGTGCAACATGTGAAAAAATTTATATTATTGATCATTAATATTCGATTTTGCATGATGAGAAGAATTTCCCCAAACAAAGATTTAGAGCCATCAACAATCAAAAACCATTGCGGCATTTTTGTGCAACAGGCGAGAAAATCGATGCTATTGATTTATATTTATCGATAATGACTGATGAGCGAAATTCCCCAACCTAGAAGATCAATCCCATCAGCAATCACCTCTTCTCGCCGCGTTTGTGCAGAGAGCGCAAAAGTCGATAATATTGATTATCGATCGATGACATGTCATGAGTACGAACTCTGACAAGTTTTGTACTTACCTTCGACGAGCTGTCTTAATTGGCTGGAGATCCGCCCGCGCATCCACGTCTCCTCAGCCGTAGCATGCCCAAGCAGTTTTTCCTGCTTCACGGCTAATTTTGTATGTTAACCCACGATTTTGAGGTACCCTTCAAACTCAAGGTATCAAGTTCAAAATGGAATATGACTAACCTGCATCGATTTCCAGCCTCCTGTCTAAAAATAAGCTTCCTAGCGCAATTTTAAGTGTACCCGCAAGATCGTGAACACCGTTTGAAAAAGAAAACGAGATTAGCAACAAAAACGAGCGGTTTTTCTCGGAAGTCAGTGAACCATTCCAAATCATTTTGGGTGGTAATACCAGATTTTAGTGCTCCTTTTAATGCAATTTGAAGCTAACCTCTACGTTCACTATGAATTGAGATTTCAAAAAAGGGGTTGAGCGCGGCCAATTCAAAATCAAATCTGGTGCGCGCACCACGATTATATCGATTTCAGACTATCCTAACGAGGGAGTTTCGCGAATCCGTAGGGCTCATAACGTTGAAACATATCCCTATCGTTTTGATTAGTGATAAGCTCTTATCAAAACTTATCTGAACACGTGATCAGCCAGATCGATTGATATTATTTGTATAACAGCTGTTTGATTCCCCGAAGCTATATATCGCTATTGTGAGGTGTTGAACATGAATCCGTAATTCATAAAGAAGTATAAAAACGTACATAAAAATTTCTATTACCCGCCGAAAAAAATTTTCAAAAAAATCAAAAAATTTCCCGTTTCACAAGTGCTTTATTAGAAACGATTGCAGCATTGCATATTTCCATGATAACCCATCCCAGAGTCGGAAAATTCGAACGTTTGGAAGAACTAGACCGTATTTGTCGCAACTACTTGCACGTTATTTACAGGGACCAACCCGAAGACGAAATGAAATTTTGGGTAACGGTCTCTCGGGAGTTGTAGAAGGTAGAAAGAAACAAAAGGTTTTGAAATTTTAGGCAGTTTTCACGGGTAGATCAAAAACTAAAAAATATTGGGTAACGATAGATAAAATGCTAATTAGTGCACCTAACCTGACTGAATCCGCCGAAAACTGGAAATGAACTTCAGGTTGGTGCTCAGCGTACCAAATAACCCCTGGGCGAGGTTTAGGCGAAAAACTTTTTGACGTCTGACCTCCCAAAAATAGTATTGAACCTCTACACACCTTATGGGAGCTCCGAATGTCGAAAAATAATTTAAGGCTCAAACTTTGCCCTCAGGAATCATTTGAAATGCTCATCACGAATCTGGGGTCAATTTATCGATTTTCGTGTCTTTTGATGTTATCAGGTATGTAGTCTCCGGAGAAGTTGAATTGATTCATCCATCAGATGTCGATTGGTGCTCCAACTGCATAACCAATATATTCTCTGGTTCGGGATTAAATTTAGTGTGTGCCATTGCGGACTCGCACTGCGTAGTCGCATCGCACATCGCAAACAATGCGCCGATTTCGTACGAGTTTCGCTCCCGCCCATGGCTTCGTTGGGTGAAGCCATGTACTCCACCAATTTTCACCCCTGAGCAGGTGAAGTGGGGAACCTTCACCATTAGGGAAACCGGTGACAACCGGTGAAACGCCTTTAAAAAGAATGAAAGTGACCCAACACTCATACAAGTCATTTTCAAGATCGGGTTGGTGTCACTGCCGGTTTTCGGTCATAACTTTTTACCCTTAAAGATAGCCCTTTGGTGAAAGTTGTTTTGGAATTTTTCATAAAACTCTGCATCGACTAGCGTTTTCAGTTTCAAAAAATACGTTCCCTTTTTACCAGCCGATTTCAGTTTATGAAGTGCATTTTTTCTTCGTCTGAAGTTATCGGCTTTTTGTCCATAACTTTTTGTGCTTGGATATAGACCTTTGGTAAAGGCTGTTTTTAAGATTTCGATGGAATTCTGCGTCGACTGGTGTTTCCAGTTTGGAAAAATACTTTCTCTATCCTTCAGCTTAACTCATTTTACAAAACACCAGTTTTTCGCCTGTAACTCTTCGAACGTTGAAGATAGGGTTTTGGAGAAGGTTGTTTGAAATCTAAGCGAAATTATGCGTCGAATAATATATCGGATTCCTAACTTTGCTCGCTCCATAAGCCAGCCAGGTCGGTGGAGCCGAGCTCCATAGTTATATCCATAGGGTGCTCTCGCCTCTAAGGTGTAAGTAGGAGACTCAGAGTGCTCCTTGAGCCTACAAAACTTGAAACACAAGTCGAACCAGAGGAATTCCATCGTGATTCCAAAAACAACCTTTACTAGAGGTTTCTTTACTCTGAGCACAAAAAAAGTTATGGACGAAAAACCGATATCCTCAGGCAAAAAAATGCACTTTATAAATTGAAATCGGCTGGTAGAAGGGAACGTATTTTCAAAAATGAAAACGCTATTCGATGCAGAAATTTATGGGAATTCCAAAAACAACCTTTAAAGGGCTATCTTCAGGATAAAAAAGTTAATGGACGAAAAACTGATTGCTTTTGGTGAAAGAAACGTTATTCATAAATTTAAATTGGCTGAGAGACTGGAAACGTATTTTTCCAATCATGAAAACATTAGTCGACGCGAAATTCCATGGAGATTTTAGAAACAGCCAGCTCCGTTCAAAGATTCGTCTTAAAGGGCAAAAATTTTATGAGCGAAGAACTTGAGGTTTTTCAAAAATCGCTTGGAAAAATTTTCCGAAAAAATTTTAACTCCAAGACAGCTCAAAGGAAATTTTTCATGACCTAGGCAGATCACTTCATTAATAATAGTGAATTTCGAAAGGAGGTCAGATAGCAAAAAAATGTTTCAAAATTAATGATTAAAAATTATACTGAATGCGAAAAAAAGAGGATTGAGAAAACGTCAAATTTTGAAGTTGCAAGTCTATAAGGAACCTTCACCATACCTCACTCAGGTATCCTAAACAACCTTCACCTCTCGGACCGCTGTCTCCACCCCAACGGACCTATGCTCCCGCCCATCATCAACTGATCATATGGGGTTTTCTTCATTTTACTTGTTTTTTTGTTTCTCATGTCTTTTTTCCACGGGTTTTGGCTCCCAAATTTAACGTTTGGCGTGACAGTAGTTTTTTGGTAATGTTCCAAATTTTGATAATTTCCCTTTGGTTTCATGGACTTACCCGACTAGAACCCGTTTTCTGTTTCTCACTTAATTCCTACTTCAAGCTTTTCACTAACCGTGAACCTTGTCAGAATTGTCATTGCTCAAGCTGATACGATTGCCCAAAGACCTCCTGGATGTGAGTGTCTAATTTTTTCATTTCTAATCTTTTTTTGGTGAATTTACACTTATGATGTATATTTTGATTGGTATCCTTCCCTTGAAATCTTTTTCGTAATTATACCGGGTCTAGTAGGAATCGAGCCTGCTTGAAGAAAAAATTTCGGGCATGATCCATATTTGGGAAGAAGGTTTTAAGAGAAGTGAAACAACAAAAGCACACATCGTTCAAGTAATTTCAACTCAATAAAATTCAAAACAAAAAAATCACATTCAGAGGTTTTCTGGACATTCGGGCCTGCCCAAAGGATAAAAAGTCCTGGAACTGTTCACGATCAAGTAAGAGAAGTCTAAAGTCACTAACAAGCTATTTCTACTAGTAGCTGACGGTTCTCGCTGTTTGCTTAAATATAAACACTTGCAATCGGGACTAGTGTAACAAGCATTGCATTCCATGATCAGGAACTGTTGAAAAAAGGCGGGAGAAATAAAAAAAACTAGGAAAATGAAAAGAAAACTCACATGATCAGCTGATGAGAGGCGGGCGCGTAAACTCGTACGAAACCGACGCATCGCGTGTCCGCACCGCGAGTTCGCAATGGCTTGTGGGCCTAAGAAGCATTAGATAAAGTATTTGTTCCTTTCAACACCCTATGACACTTCGATAAAGCACAGAATAAAAGTAACTTACTGTACAAACCCAATTTCGTCCAAAGGTCATATGTGGTGGAAAGTCCGTCTTCAGTCCCGTGAAGCCGTTGGGCTTACAACGTTAAAACATATCCCAATCGTTTTGATTAGTGATAAGTTCTTATCAAAGATTATCTTAACACGTTATCAACCAGATCGATTGATATGATTTGTATAGGAGCTGTTTGATTCCCTGAAGCTATGTACCGTCACTCATCTGTGATGTGCTGCACATATCGTCCATCACTGGATAAGGGATCGCCGCGACGCTGCTTGGCGGGAAAATTGCGCGCGGGAAAACGGAGAGAGTGGCTATTGATCGCCCAATTTTTCCCGCCTAGCAGCGTCGCGGCGATCCCTCATCCAGTGATGGACGATAAAATCGTAATTCACAAAAAGTCGCGAAAACGTACATAAAAATATTTATACGACCACCGGCCAAAAATTGTTTTCAAAAAAATCAAAAATTCCCGTTTCACAACTGCTTCATTAAAAACGATTGCGGCATCAGATGTTAGATGTTGCAGATATACTCAGAAAAATGAAAACAAGCTACTTGTAACATAAAAGGCCGAAAACAAGTTACTTGTAACATATCTGATCCGATGTAAGTTACTTGCGACTTATCTCCAGGTCATTTAATTTACATGTAACATATCGGTGGGATACTGCGGCCGCTGCGCCTCCCATATGTTACATGTAACTTAAATGACTCGAGACAAGTCGCAAGTAACTTACATCAGCTTAGATATGTTACAAGTAACTTGTTTTCGGTTTCTGAGAGGATCTTGCGTGCACTGCGCGTCCGATATGTTATATGTAACTTAAATGGCACAATATGAGTCGCAAGTAACTTAAATTGGCCAATAATATATTTCAAGGATGACGTACGATGCACTCGCGGGGTCAGCCATACGACTGGCGTTGCTGATCGTTCAATTACCTATGTTTGAGGTACTTGACCCCATACCTGCAGTGAAGGACCTGCACAGCATTTTTTTGGCGTAGTGTGTGGCCTGGGACGCGCCCTCTGCGTCGCGTGTCGCCTGCGTTACGTGATGGCCACCCACAGTGAAAATTCAAATGTAAGTTACAGGTAACATAAGTGTAACTCACATGTAATATAAATGTAAGTTGCATGTTATATAAATGTAAGTTACATGTAATATAAATGTATGTTACATGTAATATAAATGTATAATACGTATAATATAAATGTAAGTTACTTGAGACATTCAAGTAACTTACATTTTATATTACAAGTAACTTGTTTTCATTTTCTGAGTAGGCGTCCGAGAGTTGGAAACTTTCAAGGTTTGCAAGACCTATTTGTTGCAACTACTTGCAGGTCGTATTGCGCCTTACAAGGGACTACCCCGAACACAAAGGCCCGTAGTAAACCCACCACTCAGTCAGGATTATCTGAATGGGTGATAAGATGAGCTCGAAACGATTCAGACAGGGTTCAGACGAGTCCGAAATCGTATCGAGCGATAGATTACATTCAAACGGTCGGTCTTACAAAGCCATGATGATGGGGTATGATTATACCTGTGATGACAAGAACAGCCGGCCATTATTCTCTACGTGGTCGTTCACGAATCGACCGACTCCATGCTCCGTTTCTCAATAAATGAAATGCTGTTTGTTGCGTGGAAGCTGATATTGATAATGATACATTGATAAGCCGAAATCTCAGCTGAATTATTTAAGTTACTCCTTTGCTCCTTAAACAGTCTCGAGCGCACTCCTGACCTGGCACGCTGTTTCTCTCTTCTCTAGCCAAGAAGTCAGTCAGATCTGACTGAATCGATTCAGTCAGATCTGACTGAGTGATTCAACTTAACTTGTTTGTTGCTGACTTTCTCTGTTTAGCCTAGGTCGCTATCCTACAACAAGGACGTCTGAAATGTGTGCGGCTCATCTGAATTCTTTTCAGAACATGGAGTCAGATACGCTAAACTGGAATTTTCGCCGGCTTTACTACGGGTCAAAATGGAGTTTTGAAAAACAGTCTTTCGGGGTTGTAGAGGAGATAGAAAGAGACAATTCAACGTTTTAGAATTTCACGCAGTCCTCACGGGTAGATCATAAAAAATCAAAAACAATGGGTTACCATAGGTAAAATGCTATTCCGTGCATCCTAACCAGACGAGATCCACTAAAAACTGGAAATGGACCTCAGATTCGTGTTCAGCGCGCTAATTTACTCTCTGGGCTAGGTTTGGGCGAAAATCGTATTTCAGACCTCTGACCTCACAAAAATGGTATTGAGCACACTTTGTGGGTCTCCTAATGTTGAAAAAATTAAAGCCGGGCTTCGCTTTCCGGAGGTTGTGTACTATTTGAAATACTCATCACAAAACTGAGGTCCAGTCTATCGATTTTCGGCAGATCTCCGTAGATTACGGTGGATATACGATAGTTGGGTCAAAGTCTCAGATTTGACTCAAAACTTCCTAAGGGAAGTTGCTTGCTGAATACGAATTTCATGTTCATCTGTTTCAAACTTTTAAGGTAGGTGTAGCCGTTAAATGACCATGGAATTTCGACAAAATTTTCGTGTTCAGCACCCTAGGTTACCCCTACATACAAGTTTTGAGACTAATCCATTTTTTTTTCAAAACACCCTAAACATTCCCCTAACCTGCCGCGAGCCTTTGAAAAACGCTTTTTAGAGGGGTTCCGAGAAGCTGTGAAAGCATGCTTGGATTCAACGTCCAGAACGGTTTCAGAAAAGGCTCTTCGCAGCTTCTTGAAACCACTCTAAAAAAAGTTGTAGGCGTTTTTCAAACTCTCACGGCAAGGCAAGGGTATGTTTAGGGTGTTCTAAAACAATTCGGATTTGCCTCCAAACTTGTATGTAGCTGTAATCTAGGGTGCAGAACACGAATCTAGGGATCGCTTATCAAAATTCTGTGGTTTACTGTAGGTTATAGTAGTTGACTCAAATCTGAGACTTTGACCCAACCACCGTATACCCACCGTAATGTACTGTAATCTGTCAAAAACCCATAAGCTGACCCCAGATTCGTGATGAGCATTTCAAATGATCCCCGAGAGCAAAGTTCGGGTCTTAAAGGCAATGTTCACGATAATCTAAGATTTAGAGATTAATCGCTAAATGGATTTTTGGCCCCAGTAGCACCGAAATGACGAAGAAGCCGACAAAAACGAAGGGCACGAAATCCTTATCTCTCATCCCGCTTCTTTACCCTTACTGGAACTGTTTGTTGTGACAACAAAATAGTTTGTGAACCCGTCTTCTGCGATTCTCTCTTTTTGTTTGTTGTTCCGTTCTTTCCTTCGGACCCCATCTAATATTGTTTTGTCCAGAATATTCTTCCAGTTTTTGAAGTTAGCCCCATTTTTCACCGGTGACAACTACCTTGAACATGTTCATCAAACCAGACATCTAGTCCAGGCCAGAGAAAAATTTCGCTGAAATAAGACGATATAGTGCGTTTCTCGCCGTTTCTTCGTGCTTTCGGAAACAATCGGTAGCCAAAGCATTGCTATGAGTGGAAAACTCTGGAACGGAAATCATCGTGATGATTTTCGTCCCCAAGTTTTTCACATAAACATGTTCATGGATGAACGTTCGTGGTGGTTGTCACCGGTAAAAAATGGAGCCAATCAAATATGGAAGAATATTTCAGGCAAAACAGGATTAGTTTGGGCCCTAATGAAATAACGGAGCATTAGACAGTGGAGAATTGCGAAAGACGGGTCCACAAAAGATATCATTGTCACAAAAAACACTTCCTGTGATACTTAAAGGCAGTGGTCGCTCAAATATGCTAGTCTTCTTTTCCTCTCTGAACCCTTTTCTGGGTATAGAGTAGTAGAACCTATAAGAAGAAATCGCGAAAACATAGCTGTTCTGGGCCAAATTCGAAGCATGAACTTTGTCTTTTGATGGTGGACGAGTTCACCCCATATCATCGGCATCGATGATCTCTATTATCGGGAACATCAGCTGGCTTGAAATTGAATT
This sequence comes from Aplectana chamaeleonis, assembly GCA_029168955.1. Taxonomy (NCBI): domain Eukaryota; kingdom Metazoa; phylum Nematoda; class Chromadorea; order Rhabditida; family Cosmocercidae; genus Aplectana; species Aplectana chamaeleonis. The sequence continues at coordinate 90,533 of JAPDOI010001582.1, read as the reverse complement.
TCAATCAATGAACTTACGGATTTATGTACACATCTTGTCAAAAACATTGACTGAAGTGCTTTCTTTCATTATTCAACTGTTTTGTCAGGTAAATTTGCATTTATTTCTTCCTCTGTGTGTCGATGGTTTTTAACTGCTTAAAGGCAGTGGTCGCGCTCAAATATGCTCGTCTTCTTTTCCACTCTAAACCCTTTTCTGGGTTTTGAGTAGTAGAACCTATAAGAAAAAATCATGAAAAAGCGCCGTTCTGGGCCAAATTTGAAGCCTGAACCCTCTTTCTCTTTTGTCTTTTGATGTTAGGACGAAGTCCACCCCACATCATCGGCATCGATGATCTCAATATCAAGAACATCAGCTGGCTTGAAATTGAATTTCAATCAATGAACCTCCGGATTTATGTACACATCTAGTCAAAACATTGACTGAAGTGCTTTCTTTCATTGCTCAACCGTTTTATTAGGTGAATTGGCTTTTATTTCTTCCTCTGAGTATCGATGATTTTTGGCTGCTTGACATGAGACTGTGATCTTTCTGTGCACGTGTGCACGAACTGGAAATCTAGGGTCTTAATAACTCTAATTCTGGCCCGTTTTCCACCGCGCTACCTTCATAGTTTTGACCTGTTTTATATCTAAGCTGATTTTTGTAGTTTTTTCGATAACGCGTTTTTCACTCGAGATCACTGCCTTTGGCACATGAGACTGTGATCTTTCTGTGCATCGTGTGCACGAACTGGAAATTCAGGGTCTTAATAATTCTAACTCTAGCCCGTTTTTTCACCGCGCTATTCCTTCATAGGGATTTTGAGCTGTTTTATATCTAAGCTGATTTTTGTAGTTTTTTCGATAAGCTTTTTTCATCGTGACCACTGCCTTTTAAGAGGCGGGGTGATACTTAAGGATATCGTGCACTTCTGGTGCGTTTTCTCCATTTCTGCGTCATTTAGATTCTACCCGGAAGGCCACTTTAATAAATATATGTAGGGAATAATCTCAAAAATTAGAGAAGACTATCGTGAACACTGCCTTTGAATTATTTTTTCGACATTCGGAGACCGCACTTAAGGTGTGTAGGCTCAATACCATTTTTGGGAGGTCAGAAGTCAAGAAACGTTTCTCGCCCAAACCTCCTTGGGGTTAATTGGTGCGCTTCACAAACACTAATCTGAAGTCCATTTTCCAGTTTTTGGCGGATTCAGTCAGGTTAGGGTCCACTGAATAGCAATTCACCTATCGTTTACCCAATATTTTTTTGTAGTTTTTGATCTACCCCGTAGGAACTGCTTAAAAACACCATTCTGTGTTCAGGGGTGGTCTCTTGTGAGGCGCAATATAACCTGCAAGTAGCTGCTACAAATAGCACGACTACTTCTTACAAACTTTCTAAATTTCCTACCTCTCGGATTGGCGATATGGTTTCCCGTTTCTCATTGTCTGACGCATGCACTCAGGAAGGCTGGCCGTGCGGGGTTGGCGGCCTCAATGGAAAAATGGGTTTCGATTCGCTCTGGGTGATCTACCGTCGCAGCCTCGTCCATTCATCAGACTAGAATTACAGGCCACAAAACGGTAATGTCACCGTCGACTGCGTACCACGCGCTGCGCGACTACACGATGCGTCGGAAGCAGACGAGTTTTGCGGCCGCCGCGCGACTGAGTTTCGGCCGCCGCGCGTCGCGGCCGAAACTCGTCGCGCGGCGGCAAACTACCAGTCTGGCTCCCGACGCGTGGTCGCGCAGCGCGTCGTACGCAGTCGACGGTGAGACATTGGCCGTTTTATGGCCTGTATCATGCTATCGCTTCACAGAATATCGAATACCGCAATCTTTTTTTATGAAGCAGCAGTGAAACGGGAAATTTTTAACTGTTTTTTTTATTTATTTCTCGGTCGGTGGTAATTGAATGATTTTATGTACGCGGGGGGGTATGAATCGCGGATCTATCGTCAGTTTATGGATGAGGGATCGCCGCGACGCTGCTTGGCTGGAAAAATCGCGCGATCAATAGCCACTCCTCCTTCGTTTTCCCGCACGCAATTTTTCCCGCCAAGCAGCGTCGCGGCGATCCCTCGTGACCTAGTGAATACTTCCCACGACGGCCGACTCGGCATAGTGTCTGTCATACATATCGACCGAAATCGATATGGATCATATGCACTGTCGCTGTCGCGCGTTGCGGGAAGTGTGCACTAGCCTCATCCAGTGATGGACAATATGTCCAGCACCTCACCGATGAATAGCGGTACATAGCTTCGGGAAATCAAACAGCTCCTATACAAATCATAGTAATCGATCTGGCTGGTAAGGTGTTCAGATATTCCTTGATAGGAATTTATCACTTCGTGAGCCCAACGGATCAACGGAACTCCCTTGTTAGAGTGGTCTAAAATCGATATTCCACGATATCGATTCAAGCACACGGTCAAATTCGATAACAAAAAAGATTATATTTTTTTCTGCACTATAAGTTTCGACGTTCCTCGTCCAAACCCCACTCAGAGGCTATATGTTTCGGAACGAAATTCAGTTTGTTCCCTCGTGTACGTTTGCTCAGCCATGGTCTGCATATTATACTTGCTATCCGGATCACTCCTTTTCGGATATCCGACCGGATATCCGAGATTCGTATAATCCGATTTCCTTAAATTTGAAAAAAAATAACGCAATGTCTTATTCGAATCAATATCTGGGAGATTTATAATCGGCAATATCTGAATCGAACCATTATCAGAAACGTCAATTAATCGGACAAGATCGATTAAAATTCGGATAAACACGTATAAATTCGGATATATCGGATGATTTTTGGATAAAATCGGTTATTTTCGGTAAAATTCAGATAACCCAATATTTGTAGAACTAAATAGCTAAAAATCTCGATTTAATGGAACATTGGAAAAATTCAATATTATCAATGTGTCGAATTTTCGAAAACACTCAAACGCGAAAGGCTAAAAACTCTGCCAGACTTTACTTTGGCAGCTTGGCTATTCATGAGGTCGACCTCGTCCATCGCAGATAGGAAGAAGTTGCCCAAGCAGGTTAATTAAAGGCAGGTTTTGCAATAAAAAACAATTTCGGAGCTCTCTTTATGAAAAAATTGGTATAGTAATCACAAAAAGTAAAACTAAGTGAAAAAAGTGAAAATTTGAAGAAAAAACGCACAAAAACAAGCCAGGGCGGCTAATTAAAGGTGTCGGCCATCCCTCCAATTAACGAGATTTTCATGAATGCTTGCATATCCGTATTTTATTTCGCTCCCAAAGTAGTCAGTAGTCTCTAAAAGTCCTCAACAATTATTTTAGAAGAAAAATAGAAGACGGCAAAACAGGCTTCAACAGAAATCTCGATTATTGGAGGCGGGAGGAGACCGAGCAATAACTTGTTTCTGAGCGTTTTTTTTACCAACTTTTTACTTATTTTTACTTTTGTGATGGCCAGATCTCCCTTTCCATGGGGATAGCACAACAACCGATTCAACCGAGGACCCTGCTTATAACACAAACATCTCAGTTTGCACAAATTGCCTGGAGGAAACCGTTGACACTTCTGCCACAGAGCTTGGACTCTTTCATGTTAAGAGGTCCCGTTTTGTTTCGGATATATCTATTCAACTATCCATCGTTTCCAAACCTTGCAGAGATTGGGCTTTGGTGGGATCGAAACTGAGCATCTTAAATCGCCTAGAAATGCATCTTACAAGGGAACCACAATAAGTCATAGTGACCATTCCAAATGAAATGTACTTTTATAGAGCCATTTTCGGACGAAAAGTTCGAATATGCCCATCGCAGCTGCCTAGACCCACTCTGAAAAAAGTTATAGGCATTTTTTCTCTGATTTTCGTACTTATTGTACCCTCCAAAACGCGTATTATATTTTCGAAAATCCGGAAACGGACCTCATATTCATATTCAGCGCTCAAAACTACCCCACTATGCAAAGTTAGGGTGAGGGAACATTTTCCAAACTTTGCGCAGACTAGCAGCGTTTTGGACTTGTGTGGATTTTAGGTTGGGCGTTTATTTACACCAATTAGGAGGCTCTAGAAGCGTTTTAAAAAAATATTCCAGCTTTGACTAAAAGTTCGCTCTGGGGGGTTATTTGGGGTGCTGATCACGAATCTAAGGTTCATTTATCGATTTTCCGAAGTTTTTAACTGTATTCGTTCACAGATTCCCATCGGGGGAGAATTTGATGGCAAATCGCGACTTTCGACGATTTCCGGAGTGCTTCTATAGAATATGCTCAAGTTATTTCTCTAGAGGTTATCTGGGGTGCTGAACACGAATCTGATGTCGGTTTATCGATTTTTGGCAGCTTACGGTAGATTATGTGGGTATACGGTAGTTTGGTCATAGTCTCAGATTCGTCTCAAAGTTTCTATATGGGGGTTATTTGGGGTGCCGAATACAGAATTTGACGTCCATTTGTCGATTATCGGAATATTGAGGTAGGTTTGCCTCCTAAATGGCATGTTACCTACCGTAACCTACAGTAAACCTTGAAATTTGGGCAAGCAAACCCCATATTCGTGTTCAGCACCCCAGATTACCCCCACACACATGTTTTTAGCAGAATCAGGAAAAAAAAACACCTAAAATTCCTTACCTTGCCGCGATGCTTTAAAAACGCTCATAACTTTTTCAGAATTTTTCAGAAACGGCAAAGTCAGGTTTGTGTGATGTTGGTATAGTGGAGTCCACCAAGTGTGTCTCATTTACTTATCAAAGAGAAGCGGTCGATTGGAGATCAATCAACATGAAACTCGTTGCAGCACAACCGCTCACGCTCAATCGGTATCGAGCGTGCTGGTATGGGATTCATGCACATTGATCTCCAGCCAACCGCTTCTTATTGATAAGTAAATGAAACACTTGATGGACTCAACTATATGTACTAAATTGCGATCGCGGAGTCGGGGATGGAGACCTTTCTTCGATGAAACAAACGTTGACAGGAACTGCGCTTCCGCGGATAAGCTGTCTACGGCACCATGTATGTAGAGGGGCAACGTCCAATTGTCGAGGGACCCTCCCAGCCCTTTCCGCATGTCTACAGAGAGCCTTTTCCTATTCATGTTTTTGCGGTAGCCGCAAATGCCGCGGATTTTCAATAGTTCTCATTCTGCTACTGAAATTTCGCGGCATTCGTCGCTATCACAAAAGGATTAATAGGGTGTTTAATCTCGTCGACCAGATTTGTTGACTGACTAGGGACCACTCCAAACACAAACTTAGCTACCAAGGTGCAGTATCTATTTGCCTGATCAGTCAATTTCACAGAAAGGGGTCGTTTACACTCCGCCGCCGAGCTGCGCGGCACAGTAGTCTTTTCTGTGAGAGGGGTCCTTTATGCTTCTGCCGTCGAGCGGCGGGCCACAGTGCAGCCCTGTAATATTGATCACGTGGCACGGCACGATCTATACTATAGGATTGCGTCGCCGCGCCGCTCGGCGGCTTGGAAGTGATAAGGACCCCTCTCAGCCGCGTCTTCAAGGTATTCTTGCGATGTTTGAAAACTAAGACGTTGTGCCAACAGAATTACAACTTTGGCTAACATTTATCAAGTTTTATTCTGTTTGTCCTTTGATTGTTATATCCTTTCTTATAATTGTCCACACTCTTGTATAATAAGCTTCTCGCGTGGTACACCAGTCCAATGACCGTACTTCCAGACGATGAATTGGAGAGTGTCCAGTCCTACAACGTAGATTTGATGAAACTCTTCGAACTCAAAACTTTCTAGGTAAATGAGAAGTCAGCTCACCTTTTGTCACCTTCTCCTATCACTTTACCTCTCTATATAAGGTACATTTTTAGTAAGGAGACAAAAATTGAATTGTAAACTATTAGGTCTAGAGAAGTTAATTTCCGCGTTTTTGTTGTGTATTGATATTTTGTAAAAAATAAAATTATTTTTATATAACGAATTTTTATGTTATAATGCTCACTGTATTATCAGCTTTCTATTGATATATAACTTGCTTCACGTACCTTATAAAAAAAGTATTATTTTAGTTTCAGAATATGTCAACTTTTGTGCCGGAGAAAACGCCATTTGCGGGAAGCTCTCCTTTTCCTTTTTCATCTCAAGAAGAAAGCCACTGACGCGCACCAAATGCTTGCCCAAGCTTACGGGGATGCTGCTCCATCCATAAGAACCTGCCAAGAATGGTTTCAGCCCGTTTCCAAATCGGGTGATTTTTGACGTTCAAGGACAAAGATCGACCAGGACAGCCAAAAAAGTTCGGAAGACGAAGAACTTCAGGCTTTGTTGGATCAAGATTCGGCTCAAACGCAAGAACAGCTCTCGCGGCATCTCTCGGCGTCACCCAAAAAGCAATTTCTATTCGATTGAAGGCAATGGGGAAGATTCAAAAGGAAGGAAAATGGATCCCTATGAGCTCTCAGAACGCAACAAAGAGCAGAGAAACAACTTCACAAATCTTGTTGGACCGATTCCAAAGAAAGTCTTTTTACACCGCATCATAACTGGCGATGAAAAGTGGGTGTACTACGACAATCCGAAGCGAAGAAAATCGTGGGTTAGTCCTGGTGAAACAACAACTTCGACCGCAAAACCAAACATCCACGGGAAGAAGGTCTTTACTGTGCATATGGTGGGATCAACGCGGTATACTGTACTATGAACTTCTTCAACCTGGCGAAACAGTTACTGCGAATCGCTATCAACATCAACTAGCGCAATTGCGGCATGAAATCGAAGCAAAGAGACCAGAATGGGCGAGTCGACACGAAAGTCATATTGCTTCATGATAACGCTCGACCTCATGTTGCTCGAACGGTAAAGGATACGCTAAAAGAGTTCAAATGGGAAGTCTTACCGCACCCGCCGTACTCTCCAGACATCGCCCCGTCGGATTATCACCTTTTCCGGTCAATGGCGCATGGTCTAGCGGAGCAGCGCTTTCAAGATCGTCAAGATGTCAAAAAATGGCTCGATGAATGGGTGGAGGCCAAACCAGAAAAATTTTATTATGATGGAATCCATAAGTTACCCAAACTCTGGGAAATGGTTGTTATTAATGACGGAAATTATTTTGAATAAAAATTTTGTTTAAGTATGTCCAGTTTTCAATAGTATAAAAAGCGTAAAAAAACGCGGAAATTAACTTCTAGACCTAATACTTGGATCAGTCGCAATCGGCAGCATCACAATCGATCCAGCACTGCAAAAAAACTTGAGATGTCATAAATTTTCAACCTATGTGAGTTTAACCACCAATCGCCTCACAAAAACCCTTGGTCAGGGACCAAATATGACCACTCTAGATACATATGCCCCATAGTACTCGCGAACTTGTTGGGTTTCACGTCGGCACAGTATCAATCGAACCCGCGTAGAAAGAGATATGCAGCACACTCGCCGTAACACTCTGCTAACAGCAGCAACTGCTGCCAAATACTCAGACATTGGGAGCAGCGGACCGCCGGCGAAAATTCGCCAGTTGCTCAACAGCTGGAGAATAGCTGGCATTTAGCTGGCCAATGACAATCACGAGGCCAACAGTTGGCATATTCTCGGCATGTCATTTAATGCCAGCGACACACGGCTGGCAAATATGCGCCAGTTGCCTAACAGCTGGGTGATAACAGGCTTTCAGCTGACAATTGGCAATTTCGAGGCCGACGGTTGGCTTATCCTTGACATCTCAATCAGAGCTAGCGGCGGACCGCTGGCGAAAATGTGCCAGCTGCCTGAAAGCTGCGTGATAATATGCATTCAGCTGGCAAGGGCAATCAAACCTCGAAATTACCGAGAGCATAAAAACGCACTTATCCAACAATCGGCACTCGGCTGGCGCCTAACCGTCCAGTGGCCTTCGTTTGGCGCTGACTCGTCACATGAGTGGCGCTCTAGAGAGTTGACGAGTACTTACGTTTTACCATGTTAAAGTTTGATCTCTGATTTCATTAATAAGGCGAGCCGGTGTGTAAGGCGATTCAGTCCAATGAGTGTTCACTCGGCACTTTGATGCCGGCCCTGGAAGGTGACCTGAAGTCACTCTACAGAGGCTAGCATAATTTTGGTAGCTGAGGGGCAAGCCCCCCCCCCCCCGGCTAGGGGGGGAGTAGGTGGGGTGGGTCCCCCACCTCAGACCGTTGCATAGGCGATCTCCTACGCAACGATCTGCGGTGAGGAACCCACCTCGACTCATCGGTCTGCCAAGAGACTGGCGGACCGCTGGCAAATGATTGCTCAACAGCTGGCTGCCAGATATTAGTCAAGAGACTGCCAGCGGGCGGCCGACGGCTTGGCGGACCCTGGCAGGGCTTCGGTGGACCGGAAGCTAACGGCTGTCCGGACATCGGGAATGGTTTTTTGCTCGCCAAGCAAATGCCGGCGGTCCGCCAATCCCAATGTCTGAGTAGCAGCTCCTCCGGCTAGCGAGCTGCTGATTACTTCGTTGGCAACCTCGGCCATTGGTTTTCTTTGCACATGTCTCACAAAGGGTGGCAGTGAGCCGTGTGAGGCCGGTCCCAGAATGTGGCCTTGAGCCACTTCTGGGAAGTCAACTTTTGACGCTAAAGGGACAGTTCCTATGGCCCATCACGATGAAAATTTCCCCGTCGTGAACCGTGGGGAAGATATTGTCCTTACTGCGAGTCGTGACAAGGATCAAGCCTAACCTTGCTGAAGGCTGTGATAGCCCAATACATCGATGACAAGGTTTCAAAAAGAACAAACGTGGTTAATACTCAAATACACTTTATGTATCAACCTGGCTGGTCCGGTGTGAATAACTGCTTCTCGTACCACTCCCTTCACAGCAGATGCTCGCCCTCCGCATCCATTCTTCAGCTAAAGTTTGAGCTTTTGAAAAGAAAAAAGTAACATTTTACTAAACAGTTGTAAAAACTGGAACGAGGCTAGCAAAGCAAATACGGGATTAATAGAGCTTCATTTTCCATGCCCTTCCTGCGCTACTGACTACCACCCGAACAATACCACCCGAACACAAGCTGGAGTTTCGAAGGCACTCTAGTCAGGGTTGTAGCAGGGAGATGAAAACAAACATTTCTAAGTTTTAAACTTCAATTCAATGTGCTTTAGTAGATCATAAAACCCAAAAAAAATTCACTTCTTCAACTCGCGATTTCTAAAAATGGGCTGGAACTCTGTCCAGGACTTAGGGCGCTCATCATCATTTGACCAACACTCCAAATCGAAGCTGCCCTCTCTCCCAACCAGCGTAGATTCGCACAATGTTAGGTGAGCAGACATGAAATTCGCTGTTGATTAGTTAATCGAAGCACAATAGAGGCACATTCGCGGTAAAGACGAGCCAGAGTCCAGGGTCGCGGCTAAATCGCGGCACAGAGGAATTCGTTTGCTTCGCCGGCCTGTCTGTTTTTGTACTCATACATTGACTAACTGAGAGAACAACCTCACTATGTAATCGCCTGTGGAGATTATGCCTCGTTTGGAGTCGATCGAGAACAAAGGAGAGCCTTTGAAATTTGGTCGAATTCCTGAATAGGGAAAGGGTAAGACATCGACATTGTCAAATCGGAACGTTTCAGACATCTTTTCATGGGTGACAAACCCGAAATGAAGTAGTTATCCTCTTGCGGATCAAGTTCCTCACCGAACTCAAATTGAGGCCCTTCGCCGTTGCACAGTGCTATGAAGTTATCCACAAGTTTAGAGCTGAGCTTGCGATCCAGCCGTGCTTCAATTCTGTAAACGTTTTGGATCAAGTTGCTGTGGTCCGTGTCATTAAATCAGGGGACCGCACCCAGCTAAGGGCCGTGAGGTCAGCGGACCGGTAGCCATCATCTTTTGGATTTCCCGCGCTTCAATTTCCCGGCCAAGCATACTATAACAACTGCTAAGTCCAGTTATAGGCCATTCATGGTCCTAATCGCGCTTCCCGCCGGTGCCAGCCGCACTTACTAGCTGCTATGATGAGTATGAATGTTTTATACTTCAATTTTTTTGCGAATGATTTTAGATTGGAGTATGATTGGACGAGCAATAGCGCGGAGGAAGGCCCGGGAGGAACTGGAGGGGAAGGGAAAATTAATCATAGAGTTTAGTTCACCAAAACGTGTACTACTATTTTCTGAGCCAAATTCAAAAAATCATCCGACTGAAAAAGTCGACTTCTAATTATTCGAAAAGTCGAATATTTGAAAAAGGTAAATTGCCGAATTATTCGAAAAGTCGATTATTCGAAAAGTTCAAAATCCCGAATTATTCGACAAGTCGAATATTCGAAATGTTCAAAATCCCGAATCATTCGCAAAGTCGATTATTCCAAAAGTTTAAAATCCCGAATTATTTGAAAAGTCGAATAATCCAAAAACTACGAAAACTTTGAATGAATTCGATAGTCGACTTTTTCGAATAAATAGTTTTTCCAGAACATTCCATTGACCGGTTGCCCGCCGAGGATGTTTAGTGACACCAATCGTAGACGTGTTTCTAAATCAAGATAGTGCGAAAGGCTCAATGTTGACTCATGTGGTACGTGACTCCGTAATGGGTCGTTTATACTTCCGCCGCCGAGCGGCGCTGAAAAAAGCAAGGCGGTGCGGCTCGCCGCGCCGCTCAAGCGATCGCGCCGAATCAATCTGCTCAGACAATGGGGCGTACTTATTGCTCATTGACCGTGTCGACCGATTTAGCTTTTTTTTCTGGAAAGTAAAGGGGATGCCAAAATGTTTCTTTTTTCCGATTACTCGAGAAGCCGAATGGAAATAACTCGAAAAATTATTTGACAGTCGATTGGAAAAGTCGACTTTTTATAGGAAAATTCGAATATTCGAAAATTTCAAAATCCCGAATTATTTGAAAAGTCGAGTACTCGAAAAGTTCAAAATCACGAATTATCCGAGAAGTCGAATATACGTAAAGTTCAAAATCCCGGATTATTCGGAAAGTCGAAAAGTTCAAAATTCCAAATTATTCGATAAGTCGAATATCCGAAAAAAATCTGAAAATGTAAAAGTATATTGCATCATGAGACACGTGATATTCGTGCTGGAAGATAGGTGAATCGTGTCGGGACCAAGTGGTCCCAGCACGATTCTCATGTGTCGCATGATGCAATAGGCGTAGTCCGCAAATGCGGACCGGAATTGAACCCGAAGAACGACAGTACTGTGCTTATCTGAGCCAAATTCCGGTCCGCAATTGCGTCTCAACACGCTTTGCGGCCGCTCGCTCCCGACTCAGAAGAGCTTCCAGCGCCGCAGCCGCCGATCTGCTGACTCCAGGTGGGGTTTGGAACCTGGAAACTAAGAAAAATAAGAGAAAGTTGTATAAGAAAGTCACATCGAGTCGGCTTTGGCGCTGGAAACCCGACTGACTTGAGCGCGTGCGGCAGCAAAGCGTGTCGAGACGCAATTGCGGACCGGAATTTCGCCCAGATAAGCACAGTACATCAACATACGAAGCAGAAGCGAACGACTAGAGATCAATGTGCATCAAACTCATTAAAATTCGGCCGCCCTCGCTTAAAGGCAGTGTTCACGATAAAAATCATTCTTCGGTCTCCCCGCCTATCTTGAAAACGGTCCCATGCTGATCCCAGTGATGCATCTGAAATCGTAGAAGACCTTCTGGGAACGGAGTTATGGTCCCTTAAAAAATGAGCTAAGGAAACATGGTGAACGAGTTGTCCGAGGCTTGCAACTTCCGTCTTTTGCAGCCGATGTATGCGAACTGACCTTAGTAAAGAGAGAAGTTGAGAATGAAGGGAAGAACGGGGCTAATGATCGAAAATCATCGCTCATCTCACGATCTCGAGCATTCATTTGTTCACGTTAGTGGGCGTGTGTTGCGCTTTTGGGGTTTGCCTTGCGCTCGAAGTGGCAACTTCGGACTCTTCTGGAGCTTTTCCTGACTCGTTATCATGCGTTCTTTCGACGTCAACGTCACAGTGTGCCCCTACACTACCCATTCTAGTGGAAACTGGAACATATTTTCTATCGTGGACACTGCCTTTAAAGACACAATCCAACCTTAAATTTGATATTATAGTCCGCCCATCGTGAATAGCAAACGTGCTGAGCGCGAGATTTCATTTCCCTCAAATAAGTGAGTAAGTACAAAGAAAAGTCGGTCTGCCCACACTACCCCAAAAGCCTGATCATGCACACCGCCCCGGAAAGGGAACCAAGAGCTCTATTGCACATTATGCCTCTGAGCATCGCCACACAAGCCAGTTTTTCCGTTTGCAAAGATTTTAGTTCCTTATTCAGGCCGAAAGGCTTGATTACGCTTTTGAGGCATTGGGGGCTGGGCCGACTTTTTCTCTGTAGTTTTTCACTTATTTGTACGATCTGAGATCTCGCGCTTCTCAGGGTTGCTATAGAATGTAGGTATGGAGCTTTGGGAAGGATGGCTCATCTTCGTTGGTCGCGTCACGGCTCTATAATTTTCTTCTCTTTACTCCGAGAGTTTTTACTCCGATTTTGTTATATCTAAACCACCGGTGGTGCTGTTTTCCTACTTCCTAGTCCAGGCAGATCCCCAATTGCTGAACCCTAGAGAAGGACGGTATGTGAAGAATGACGCGCCTCTCTCCACTTCTTTTTTATCCTTTATCATTTGATTATCATCAATTCCGTTCACGAGAGCCATGGTTCCCAAAGCTCTATACCTAGCCTTCATTTGCCCGTTGCTCACATTTATTTGTATCATTATCGTAGAAATAGTGCGGTTTTTAGAGTGATATCTTCATTTTCATGGTAAAATTTTTTGGAAAACACCGCTTTGCACCCACGATTGTGATAATACGACTGCGAGTAGCTCAGGTACTCAGGACTACGGCCGGCGAACCTCTATGCCGAAAATGACGGCCGGCGCCCCTTATTCTGAGGTTGCCGGCCAGCGGCGACCCATGCTGCATGCGACGCACACGCAGCGCGGATATTGGCTCGCCCGCGAACCACAAAACCCGCCACGCCATCTTCAATTGGGCCGGTTGGAAAGACAATTTCTAATGATCACGACTGATCACGTCGTAACGTGGTTATCATGTGCACAGCCGGTATAAAAGGCGCCTCATCTCACTAGAGCCCTCAATCGGCATTCTACTGCCGGCCCTGGAGGGTGACTTCGAGTCACTCTCCGGAGGCCAGCATATTTTTGACCGCTGAGGGGATAGGGGTATCTCCACGGCTGGGGGGGGGGGCGGTTCTGCCGTGATCCGCGGGGAGGGTGGTTCCCTCCCCGCAGATTGCGGCGGACCGAGGAGGGGCGTTTCTCCGCCGTGGGGTCGGGGTGACATGCTTGAGGTAAACAATAATACAAATAATGATAGCGGGCCGTATGGTAAAGGTCGGCGGGCCGTCGACATACGGCTTGCCGGCGAACCAAAAGCGGGCGGCCGGAGGACGGAGGCTGCGGGCCAGCTGGGAAGGGTTCGCCGGCCGTCGTCCTGAGTACCTGAGAGCGTGGAAATGGAGGATACATAAGCTCTGATACATCCGTAGTGACCTGTCGATTTTGATTATCACCAGCAGCGGAGCGGTGGGCCTCGGTCAAATATAACTAGTGATAAGGAGTTTCCGAAGAAAAAGCTTCAGCTCCGCGCTGTGATAATGGAAAACAGGAGTTCACTTGAACTAAAACAGGGTCTACAATCCTTGCTATACATGGTTGGCGGACTATAATATCACATTTTACTCCTGAGGTTGGACTGTGCCTTTGAAGGGCCGAGGCGAGTGTGTGGCATTGAGTTTCGTGCCTAAGGGGTCGATCACGCGGCACGATCGATACTGTAGGATTGCACTTCGCCGCGCCGCTCGGCGGCAGAAGTGTAAACGACCCCTGAGGCGGCGTCTAGAGTTCATTAGCGGGGCGACGCGACGTTATGATTAGCCTACGTATCGATCAAGCGACGTCGCGTCGCGTCTTCGCTAGGTGTTCGCAGTTAAGAGGCGCGATACATCAGATTTGACGCGCAAATTATAATCGCTCCGCGACTATCGCGTCGCGTTGCAATGCAACGCGACGCGATGGTCTCGGAGCGATTATCATCATTTTTTCTTCCATCATCGGGGACTCAAGGGGCGTTTTTAGTTTTCCCAAGCCTTTTTAAATACTAGGTTGATTGAAATTGTTATGGGTTATTGTATTGTTCTCAGATGATACTGCAAACATGTTTGTCTGCATATTTAGGGACAGTGTGATGAGGGTGATGGTTTTGAAGAGTTAACGAGTTATAAAGTTTTTTTACGGTTTACAAACGACAGAAGCATAATTCGGTCTCATTTCACCGAAGCCTCCCTATTTATTCTGTACTATCAACTCCAAAAAAAATCTACGCATCATTTGCTCCCGATGTCTTTTTGATTGTTTCGTCATTAAAGAAACAAGTTGTCGCAACGAAAACAAAAATGAGCCATAATAATACAGATAAAAGATTATAGAAGGTACATTACACTTAAATAGACAGAATAAGATCAAATATTGATTAGTTTTGCTTGGGTACGGAAAATTGCGGAAATTACGCAATCGCGCGTAGTCGCCTAGCGCTCGCGCGCCGTTCACACCTTGATTTCCGCGCGACGCGATTTTCGCGTCGCGCTGACATGTGCCATCGCGTCGCGCCGAGGAAACTCTGAACGCCGCCTAAAGATCTTCAACCAACCGCATTTGCTTAGTCAGTAGACAACCACGTTGCCGTGTACACCAATACGGAAAATGTTTAAAAAATCACCTTTCCATTGTCGGTCCATTTTCGAATCCAATCTCGAAGAATACCCATGGATTCATAACGCAGTATGGTATTGGCTTCCGTGATCTCTACACAAGAATGGATCTATTCCGCAGGAATCATTTCTCTTCTGAACGTCGCTCACGATGTCTCTAACAGGAGCGACGGCCTCGCAGATAATTCCGAGTATTGAAGTCATTGTGCGACCGAGTTGGACGAGGTTAGTAGCTGAATGAGACCACTGAGCTTTCCTCATAATAATCTCTATCTCAATATCGTGTTGTTACGGCGAGTTTTCGGCCTCCGTTCATTTAGGGGTTACAGATAACTCGTCCACTGCGCTCACTTCACAGCAGTGTCGAGCAACCCATACTGGGTGGGTTTCCCCTCCCTTCTAAAGCTCCCTTCTAAAGCTCTGAAAGCTTTCATCAAAATGAAGCTTAGCCAAAACGTAGTCTTCTACCGCCTCTTCAAAACCCAAGGGTAAATCTAAATCGCACATTTGGAGTAGTGTCACCCCACAGCTGCGAGGGTTAGTTACGACTATTAAGAAGGAAACATTGAAAATTCCCGTCAAAGGGTCTGTCCCATGGTTCTCTCTTTGAAGGCAATCTTCACGATAATCTTTCGCTCCGGAAATAGTTGTTTGAACTGTTATGTGATTTCCGAGTATAGCTAAAAGACGAAAAATTTGAGAAAAACGCACCGGAAGAACACGAAATGCAGTAGTCTCACTCCGCCCCTTACTCTCGTTGGAACAGATTGTTGTGACAATGGAATCGTTCTAGGATCGGCTTGACCTTCTTGTAGGACTGAACATAGATATAGACTCTGATCTATTCAAGGGAGGGTCTGAGATAGAAACTACATCTGAGCTCTCTTCATAAGAATGTAGACCTGGTCATCACAAAAGTAGAAATAAGTGAAAAAGACAATTTGAGCAAAAACGCTCAAAAACAAAGTAGAAAGGCTATTTACAGGTGGCGACACGCCCCCCCCCAATTAACGATATTCCACTTATGGTTGTGTATGTTTGCTCTTGAAGTATTCAATAGTCTCTAGACGTGCTCAGAAATTCCTTTAGAAGCAAAAAAACAAGTGGCAATACAGGCATCTATAGAAGCCTCGATAATTTTGGGCGGGCAGACATCAGGCAATATCTTTTCCAGAGCAATCTTTCCCGGAAATTTTCACTTATTTTCACATTTGTGATGGCCACATCCACTTTTTTATGAGGATAGCACAACAACCGTTTTTACCGCGAACCTTGCCTTTAAAGGCAGCGTCCACGATAAAACCCATGTCTGATTTTTGGTGGAGATCGGCAGCTGCCGGGTCTAGCGCAACCCTACCGTTGAAAAAAAGTAGGAAAAAGGAGCTCAGAACGGTCCCCTACGGCCCCAAAACACCCAGATGCACTTTCCACGCCCACCGACGTGAACAAATGAATGCTCGAGATTGTGAGATGAGCGATGATTTCCAATCACTAGCCCCGTTCTTCCCTTCATTCTCAACTTCTCTCTTTACTCAGGTCAGCTCGCATACATCGGCTGCAAAAGATGGAAGTTACAAGCCCAGGACAACTCGTCCACATTGCTTCCCTAGCTCAATTTTGAGAGACCATAATTCCGTTCCTAGAAGGTCTTGCTCGATTCCGAAAACATCATTGGAATCAGCATGAGACCGTTTTCAAGATAGGCGAAAAAGCAGAAAAACGATTCTTATCGTGAACACTGCCTTTAAAGGCACAGTCCAAACTCAGGGCCGAAATCTGTTATTTCCACGTAGTTGTGGAGTAGACCCACCCCATATGGCATCTGCCAAGTGCGAGCTCTCAAGTCCTCCGAATAAGCGAGATATAGGAGGAAGCCACCCTGGGGCGTCCACATCCGGAAGCCACTTTGGCACGCCCCTTTCACGATCTTTCGAGCTCAACAGTGGCGAGATGAGCGATGATTTTCAATCAATAGCCCCGTTCTTCTCTTCATTCTCAGCCTCTCTAACCATTCAGGTCGGCTCGCATACATCGGTTGCAAATGACGGAAGTTACAAGCCTCGGACAACTCGTCCACCGTGCTTCCGCAGCTCAAATTTTGAGAGGCCATAACTTCGTTCTTGGGGGGTCTTGTACGATTCCAAAGACATCATTGGAATCAGTGTGAGACCGTTTTCAAGATAGGCAGAAAAACAGAAATACGGTTCTAAGGTTGGACTGTGCCTTTAAAGCCGAATCCCAGCGAGGAACTCACATCTGAGAGATAAAAAGGCCAGAAAAGAAGTGTTTTTATCATTGGAATTTGCTGAGAACAGGTAAACCTTAGCCTTCACCATTGACTTTATCGTTGTTGAATCCTACCCCTAATCCTTTCCATCGCGCACCTTTCCTGATGCCCTCGACGAGACTCTATTCATTGTACCACACGAGTTCTTGACACCGACACATTTCTTCGTTAACCATTTTGAATCCACAGCAGATGTTGTCAGGCGTGACGCATGAATGGAGGCGAGAGTTTTATTACTGGTAAGTATCTGAATAAACCTACAGCAGCTGTACTTGGCACTAATTGACAAATGTCAGCTGCACTTTTTTACGTCTACCCAGGCGACGTATGTATGTTTTCCAAAATCGCGTTCGCAACGCTCTACTCAATTCTCAAAGTTTGACACAGCATTTAACACTTTGGTTGCAGCTGATATATACAGCGGCTGACTAAGTGTGCACTTGTAATGCCAGGTGACTTTTATTGCATGACGTGACAGCGATCTTGTTATGCAACATTGGTGTATTTCTAGCAACTAGACGAGTGTCATTACTGACAAGTTATGTGAATGCTAAATTAGGCTTACTCAGTCAACTAATCCAACACACACACACACACACACTGAAGAGCTGAGCTGGACGGACTTTGACCCATTCCTAGAGTTCGCTCATTGACACGCATAATTACTGACTGCATAGCTATTAGGACCGAAAAAAACGAGCTCTTCGATATTTTCACTGCAAAACACTCATCACCGACATGATACTCGCTAAACATTTCAACATTGATCTACTCTCTTCCAATTACTCATAAAAATTACTGTAAAGTCTACCCGAATGAGACTGTCCACTCACGCAGTCGGAGTTCGTGTCAAGTACTCAGAGAAACGAGAACAAGTTCCTTGTAACATAAAAGGCCGAAAACAAGTTACTTGTAATTTATCTGAGCCGATGTAAGCTACTTGCGACTTATCTCAGGTCATTTGACTTGCATGTAACATATCGGCGGGATACTGCGTGCGCTGCGCTTCCAATATGTTACATGTAACTTAAATGACTTGAGATAAGTCGCAAGTAACTTACATCTGCTTAGATATGTTACAAGTAACTTGTTTTCAATTTCTGAGAGGATACTGCGTGCAGTGCACCTCCGATATGTTACATGTAACTTAAATGGCACAATATAAGTCGCAAGTAACTTGAATCAGCCAAGAAGATATTTCGAAGGCTGATATATGACGCACTGGCGGGGTCAGCCTTACGACTGGTGTTGCTGTTGGTTCAATTACCCAAGTTAGGGGTACTTGACCCCACACCGGCAGACGAGTCTCTGCACATCATTTGATTTTGCGCCGTGTGTGGTCTGGGACGCGCCTTCTGCGTCGCGTGTCGTCTGCGTCACGTGATGGCCACCCATAGCGAAGATTCAAATGTAACTTACATGTAATATAAACTTAAGTTACATGTAATATAAATGTATGTTACATTTAATATAAATGTATGACACATGCACTATAAATGTAAGTTACTTGAGACATTCAAGTAAGTTACATTTATATTACAAGTAACTTGTTTTGATTTTTCTGAGGTAGCCGCCGCAAAGACATTCATTCGGGCGAGGCAGGGAAGACCTGCACTCGGGAGAACAAGGGAACACCTGCCGTAGAAAAGTCCCTTCGCCTTCCCTGAGTCGGGTAATGTTCCCAATTGTAAGGAGGGGAATTCCGTTGTCGTTTTCGAGAAGTTCTCCGCCAATATGTGTGAAGGTGCAGAAAAAGAGGAAAGGTTTGCTTGTAACATAGGCATGTCCGGAAACTTAGCATCGTTTCAGTTATTCTAGTTGAGATTGTGTATTTCAAAGAAGCGTCTGCGCAGGAAACCTTATTTGGATTTTTTTTCTCAATCCAATGTTTGAATCAAGTGGGAATAGTTGAGGAAACTTGAGACCTCAATGTTGCGTATTCTCAATGCTGTGGGCTCGTGAAAACTGCTCCGTTGTCTGAAAAGGCGTTTTCCCGGTTGACTATCTAACACGACTAAGAGAAGCGCCACTACAGGATCCGTCAGGTCGCGGAGATCCAAAATTATATATTCTTTATTTCGAGAGATCCTTGAATTCAGACGTGTGTATTGAAAGCTTCTTGTTTTCAGATAATTTCCGACACCAGAAAGGCGGAAAGAATTGTGATCCCTAAGAAGTCAAGAGGTTTAAAGGCAGTGTTCACAACAATCTCCGATTTTGAGATTAATCACTAAATCGATTGTTTGGCCCCCGAGTAGAACTGAAATGACGTAGAAACCGAGAAGAACGCACCAGACGGGCACGAATTCCTCAAGTATCAGTCCGCCTCTTAAAGGCAGCATACACGCTCGCAAAAGTTGTCGAAATAACTACATTAGTGGGGTCGTACGGGCCCTAGAAGAGCCCTCACGAAGTTGGAAGAGTTGAAAACGAGTTAAAATGACCGTATTTGAGCCGTATTGAGTCACAAAATCATCCCTTCTCCGCCCACCGATACGGGCTCCACCCCTCAATTTTCACAAATGTTCAATGTTCGATTTCGATATTATTGTCTCATTTTTTACGCTTCTAATGTCGTAGGCGTTCCTAAAAGGGCAGTACGAGTACATTAGCGTCGTTATCCCAACAAATGTGTCTCTAGCTCCGCTACATATTTTAGGGTACAACTCGTCCGCTTTCGGGCCAATATAGAACGAACCGTTATATCTTCATTTCAGTTGATTTTTTTCCGGTTTTTTCGTTATCTCTGAATATCAACAGTTCCAGACCTTCAATTCGTTCCATAAAATCGATATCATTTTTTGCGCGTATATGCTACTTTTAATTATCAATGGAACTGTTCGTTGTGACTATGAAATCTTTTGTGGACCCGTCTTTTGCAATTCTCCATTCTGTGTTGCTCCTTTCTTTCCTTCGGGCCCTAACTTATACTGTTTTGCCCGAAATATTCTTCCATTTTCGATGAGTCCCATTTTTCACCGGTGACAACCACCGTGAACATGTTCATCCAACTAGACAACTTCCCCGGGCCAGAGAATAATATCACTGAAATAAGACCACTTAGTGCGCTTCCCGCCGTTTCCTCGTGATTGTGGTAACACTTGGTTGCCAACGCATTGATTTGAGTGAAGAACTTGGAAAGGAGAATCATCGTGAACACTGCCTTCAAAGGCAGCATACACGCTCGTAAACGTGATTGAGATAACTACGGGAATAGAATGGTATGGCCCAGATTACAACGCCTGCGCATTTTGAAGTGTCAAAAATGACTCACAATGCCGCTACATGAGTTAGAAGTTGGCCCCGCCCTGTATTTTCACACCCCCTGTATTAGCCCATTTCTTGCAACACAAGGTTGCTGGGTCATCTTCACCGTCGGTACTGTTCGTAGATTGCCTAACAAATGAACCACACCCGTCACTGACGGCGAAGATGGCCCAAAAACCCTGCTTTGGAGCAAAAGAGCAAATACAAGGGGCGTGAAAATACAGGGCGGGGTTAACTTCTAACTTATGTAGCGGCATTGTGGGTCATTTTTGACACATCAAAATGCGTAGGCATTATGTTGTAAGCCATAACGTTCGATTCACATTGTTATCCCTACCACGTTTACGAGCGTGTATGCAGCCGTTAAACCAATTTAGACGTTCAAATAACCGACATTTGTGTATCACACAAGACACACCGGACAGACGCGAAAAAAGGGAGTGGAATGCTCCGGGTTTCCCGAACGAGAATTTCTCCGAAACATGAGTATTTTGGGTGGTCTCCTTGCGGCATATCACAAAATGGTAGGCCAGCCTGCGCATAATTGTAAAAGAATGAATACCGTTAAAGGCAGTGGTCACGATGAAAAACGTTATCGAAAAAACTACAAAAATCAGCTCAGATCAAAAACAGCTGAAAAACTATGAAGGTAGCGCGGTGAAAAACGGTCTACAAATAGAGTTTCTAGGGCCCAAAGAAGCTAGTTCGTGCACACGTGCACAGCGATGACGAAACAGATCGCAGTCTCATGCCGAGCAGTCAAAAATCATCGACATTCAGAGGACGAAATAAATGCAAATTTAACGAATAAAAACAGTTGAATAATGAAAGCATCACTTCAGTCAATGTTTTTGACTAGATGTGTACATAAATTCGAAGGTTCATTGATTGACATTCAATTTCAAGCTAGCTGATGTTCTTGATATAAGAGGTCATCGATGCCGATGATGTGGAGAGGGCTCGTCCACCATCAAAAGACAAGAAAGTTCAGGTTTCAAATTCGGCCCAAAACAGTGGTTTTTTCGCGATTTTTTCTTATAGGTCCTACTACTCGAGACCCAGGAAAGGATTTGGGGAGAAAAAGACGACAAGCTTATTTGATCGCGACCACTGCCTTTAAAGACACAGTCCAACCTCAGGGGTAAAATTCTATATTATAGTCCGAACATCGTGAATAGCGACCCTGCCAAGCGCGAGATCTCAATTCGAGCATATAAGTGAGAAACTACAGGGAAAAAATCGGCCCCGCCCACAACGATCCAAAAGTCTAACCGCGCACACTGCATCGGAAAGAGGATCAAGAGATCTGCTATTGTACATTTCGCCTTTGAGCACCGCCACACAAACCATTTTTTCCGTTTGCAAAGATTTTGATGCCCTATTTGGGCCAAAAAGCTTGATTATGCTTTCGGGGGTATCGGGGGCGGGGCCAATTTTTTCCGCGCTTTTTCGCGCTTATTTAATCGAATTGAGATCTCGCGCTTGGCAGGATTGCTATACGCGGTGGGCGGATTATAATATCAAATTTTATCCCTGATGTTGGACTGTGCCTTTAAAGGCAGTGTTCACGATAAAAGTCGTTTTTCTGTTTTTCCGCCTATCTTGAAAACGGTAACATGCCGATTCCAATGATGTCCCTGGAATAGTACAAGACCCCCTGGAAACGGAGTTATGGCCCCTCGAAATTTAGCAAGGGAAAAATGTGGACGAGTTGTCCGAGGCTTGTAACTCCCGTTCTTTTGTTCGGAAATCATCGCCCATTCAACCACAAATTCAGGGGAACTGATATAGGACGTGGGCGGAGTGGCCCAATGGGTCGGCTGGCCCACGAGATTTTCACCCACTTACCGTCCGTTTTTCGTCGCACTTCCGTTCTTAATCTTCTTATAGGAACCCAAAGCTTACGTTTCAGCCAAAAAAAGGGGAAACTTTTTTTTCGTGAACACTGCCTTTAAGATGTTGTCAAAGCAGGGGGGGGGTTGCACTATCGCGGCATCGTACTTGACCTCGCCCATTTTTTGAGTGCCGCTGCTCAGTTTGAACACCCACCAACCCGAAGTTTTCCTGGGGCGGCATGCATGAACGCAGCGAACGGTGTCAGGGAGCCGCTCCGTGTGCCATGCGCGCAGCGTCGAGCAACGGGGCGGCCCCAAAAATCAGGCACATCAATACACGCCACGAAATTCGGGGCCGCCCCGCTGCTCGACGCTGCGCGCATGGCACGCGGAGCGGCTCCCTGACACCATTCGCTGCGTTCATGCATGCCGCCCCTACTCTTACAAAATCAGGAGAGCCGCTTTGGCGGAAAAAATAGGGCGTGGCTATGTGTGATACCGTAGTTCGCACCACTCTCACACCCCTGCTGCGATAGCGCATTACCACCACGTTGTTCAATAAGTTTTGTCGTCCGATAAGAGAGATTTTTTTTTGTTTTGTTGGTACACTCTTCATATGAACGTATGTGAAGTTTCATTTCAATCTGCCGAGAGAAATTCATGAACGAGTGTTGAAAGTGTATAATGATTGTTCACCTTTAATAGAACAGTAGAAAGATGGGTTGCTGAATTTAAACGTGGTCGTATTAAGCCTTGAAGACGATCCACGTGAAGGACGTCTAAAAGCGCATCAACACTTGAAATCATAGCCAAAATACAGGATGTGGTTTTGGAAGATCGTCGTTTGACTAGAGAGATTTAGTAGAGGCTCTACACATCCCAAAAGCAGTGTGAGCCATATTTTAAGTGAAATTTCGGGGTTTTTTGAAAGCGGTGTGCACAATGGGTGCCGCATTCGCTAACAATGGAAAAAACACAATCGAATGCGACTTCCTCAGCAACATTTGGAGCGTTTTAAGAAGAATAAAGTGGATTTTGTGCGTCGATTCATCACTATGGATGAGACTTGGGTCTATCACCATGATCCTGAATTAAAACAAGAGGATAAAGAGTGGTGTGAACCAGGTTGTTAGGCTTCGAAACGAGTTCACGTCCGGAAATCTGCCAAGAAGGTTATGGCGTCAGCTTTTTGGGATGCGAAAGGAATTTCGTTCGTGGATTACTTGCAAACTGGTAGAACAGTCAATTCCGAATGTTATTGCAGCCTTTTGAACCAGTTGAAGGAGAAATTCGTGAAAAAAAGACCCGGTTTGCAGAAGAAAAAGATCCTTTTCATCAGGACAATGCACCGTGTCACAAGAGCATTTTGACAATGGTTAAAATCCATGAATTAAAGTTCGCATTGATCGAGCATCCACGGTATTCACCAAATTTGACCCCAAGCGACTTCCATTTGTTTCCAGAACTCAAAAAATTTATTCGTGACAAGCTTTTCTCATCAAATGAACAGGTCATAACGGCTGTTGAAGCGTATTTTGCAGATTCTCACTTCAGGGATGGAATCCACAGATTGGAGGATCGTTGGAACAGTTTTAGTAATGTTCAGGGAGATTATACTGAATAATAAAGTGTATTTTGAACCATAAAATTGTGGTTTTCTTATTGAACGACAAAACTCATTGAGCAACCTGGTATATTTTGAGGAAGTGTTCGCGATAATCTTCTATTTTGAGATTAAAGCTGATTGGATTTTTCGGCCCCCAGGAGCAACTGAAGTGACGAAGAAATCGAGAAAAACACACCAGAAGGGCACGAAGTTCTCAAATCTTACCCCGCCTATTAAGTCTTACAGGAACTGTTCGTTATAACAATAGAATCTTTTGTGGAACCGTTTTTGCATATCTTTACTCTCTCATGCTTGTACTTTCTTACAGACCGAAGCTAATACTGTTTTATTTTTTTATTTTTCGAAATATTTTTCGGTTTTCAATTATCCCCGTTTCTTACTGGTGACAACCACAGTGAACATGTTCATCCAATCGTACAACTAATCCAGGCCAGAGAACAGTGTCAGTGAATTGAGACGTATTAATGCGTTTCTCGCTGTTTCTTCGTAAATTTGGTAAGACTTGGTTGCCCCGTTGCATTGTTTTGAGTGGGAATCTCGGGAACGAAAATCATCGTTAACACTGCCTTTTAAGGCAGTGTCCACGATAAATTTTGTCCTTGGTTTTTGGCCGGAAATCGAAAGTTCAGGGTCTTATTGGAGCACTGGGGTCCAAAGAACGGACGAAAACGAGCCCGAAAGAGCTCCATACGGCTCCGAAGTACGCTCCCGCTACCTCTTCCGCTCGCGGTCGAGTTTTCCGAGGAACAGTTTGGTCCATTTCTGTATTAGCATTGGAGCTCGAGCGCGGCTGAGTTTTAGGATTGGGGCGCATTTGCGCACACTGTCTACTTCAGGCCCATGCCCGCGCAACTCATCCACCGTTGAAATGTGGTTTTCAATAAGAAGAGCTGATTTTGGATGTTTCGCAGCGTTTTTCATGATTATTTCTTAACTGATGAAACGGTCAGACTCGGAATCTTTGTTTTCTGGTTGAAACTCGAAAACGATTTTTATCGTGGACACTGCCTCTAATACCTCTAATATGTAAAGCATTGAAACTCTCCTGTAACTATCTTCTTTCTTCTTCATTAATAACGTCCATATTCTCCCGCCTTCACCAAAATGGCGAGAATGGCCTTTCTTCTCGGATGAAGTTTCTTGTCAAAGCCTGCTTGAGTTTCCCCAATAAGTTACCTCTCAGAAACTAGGGAACATCAAGATCACGGTGGTTGTGCGCAACTGGTGGGTAGCATTCGATTTTCGCTCTTCGAAAGGGCTCCACCAAAGTGAGATCTTCCACATAGGGACACTTGTGCTGCGCTTTACGCAGAAGTTGGGTCTATCTTAGACGGGGTGTAGGGGGGAGGGCACCCAGATATATGATTTTTATTTTTTAATGGAAATGAACAAAAACTTCGCTTGATACTGCTGTCAATCAATGTTGTTATGAAAACTCTATAAAAATGCATCGATTGATAGTGGGTGGATCATTTCATTTCTGTCTTGAATGCTGGGTGCCCCCCCCTTCGTCTAGGATGGTGCCCAGAATTTCAGAATCGTGTAGGGCCATTTGGGACCCTTTTTCGCTGTTTTTCGACGTCGCTGTTGCCATAGGCCTCAAACCTCTCTAATTTCGGTGAAAAATCGGGAACGGTTCTTATCGTGGGCACTGCCTTTGAGAGACCGCGCTCTCCATGGCTTCACGACCAATCACTTCATTGAGGTCCAGAACCGGGATCTTCGTTTTGAATGAGCTCGTATACAATATATTTGAGATGCCCCTCGTCTGTTTACCAGCAATATAAGTTTTTGGTATGGGTGTTCCAGCTACAAAATTTTTTTTCAAGAAACGACCTCAAATCAAGTTTATGGCCTAGGTAAGCGGTCTGGACACTCGGTCACAGGGCAAAACATCCGATTCGTGATTTCTTAGGGGTTGAAGGCAGTGTTCACGATGGAAATTTCTCCTTTGGTTCCCTCTAAAAGTAAGAACGGAAGTACGACGAAAAACGGCCAGGAAGTGGGTTAAAATCCCATGAACCGTCGACCCATAGAATCAACAAGTCCACTTCATATAACAGTTGTTCTGCGTTCGTTCCATCCAGAGGACCAGACACCGAAAATTTGAATATTCTTCATCTCGAAAAGTTCTAACACTCCAGCATGTGGATTGTACCATATTGTTTTAAACGAGTTTTCGGTACAAGAAACAGAGAGCAGAGTCACTTACCTAGCAAAACAATTTCCGACGTTAATTTTGACGCTTTGTCCGCACTCCTCTGAAACACAACAGACAGGCGTAAATATATATCTCGGAAGTTCCCTTTAACAGTCGATCTCTACTTCGTGAACTTACGTACTCAGAAACATCAAAAACTATTATACGGTTTTGTATCGTGAGCACTACCTTTGAACTTGTCTCGTGGAGTTGCCTGATTAGTCTCAGCCAGTGAAACACCTGAAAATTTTTTCATGTCTAACTTGACTAACTTCAAGAATCCAGCCTGCAATTGCAAAAATTTGTGCAACTTGTGAAAATTCTCTTCATCGTTTTCCTGACAAAACATTGTCATCACTCGCCAGTAAGGCAGTAGGAGTCCACTCTGTATGTATATGGTGGAAAACGGAGAAATGTGTGAGATGGTTATAGTTCTCTCTTTACATGATTGTCTTTTTCGTTAAATTTCTCGGTCGCTCTTGTGGCCTTCAGAGTATAAATAGGTGGAATTCTCAGTATGACGTGCTTCGACGCAGAGATCCAAAAAAATGGTAGCACCTGCTCCAGATACAGTGGAATGTCTGAGTATGCGCTACTGCGTCGGGGTGTCAACTTCAGTAGAACGCTTCAAACCAATCAACGAACTACAAATGTTTAACTGCGATTCGCTCCTCAGCTTTCACTATGTCTTTTTCTAAAAGGAATATATATTATCTCGGATACTGAATAGGTTTTTATTCCACAAATAAATTTCTCTTTCAATAGCGCCTTACTCAAAGTTGTGAATGAATTGTATAAAAAACGGCCTGGTGACAACCAATATGATCACGTATACACCGGACAATATGAAAAATTTATGTGCAGTAGCAGTTTACAACAATGTAAGACACGAATGGGAAGAGAATACAAATAATGAATTTAGACTACGGCAAGCTCAGACCTAACCCTTGAGACCTTTTTAATTACGCGAGAAAGGGGAATAGTCAACCCGGACAATAACCCTGGGTGTAGCAGAGAAGCAGCCCCAATCCTCGACGACGGCGACGGAAGAACTGCCAAGCAATGCCAATACAGTCACCCCATCAACTTGTTCCCGCGCAGTGCGCGATATTTCGAATATGAATTTTTCAGTTGTGTTTCGGCGTGCTCGGTGCACACGTATCGGCGCTACCGTAACCCCATATTACGCACAACGGCGTCGGAAGTTGATCCCAGCCTGGAATACATGTAAGTTTATTCGTAAGACTATTAGTAACATCATATACACACAACACCACGGACATCTACCAGATACATACACCCCGCCGATCTCGAGTGATGACAGGTCAGTCACATGTTGCTATACCTCATGAATAACTCACTACTTGCGGCAATTACTATTTGGTTGTGCTCTTCTGCTGAATAGCGATAGATTGAAGGTTTCAAAGCCGGTCGCCATATCCTTCCAGCTGTCATGTTTTAATGTTACCGCTGTCGTGTAGTATCAGCACAGTGCTTCGTTATCAGACGTTTTTTTTCGAGTTACATGCGAGTTATCACGAGCAGAACATGTTACTTTCACCTTATCGGAGGTAGATAGGTCATTTTCAAACCATATATGACAAGTACCTCACACAAGGATGCGTGCATTACTTGCGACTTATGATACTCCCATCTGTGAAATTGGCCCCATGCTGAGGAATCGAAGGAAACCCTTGCTAATTATGGGAGGAATATGTATATAGACCACATGGCAGACCTCGCGTCCGGTCGATCAACACTTTTCCGGGTATCCACTCGAACAAATAGAGGCCCGTAGTAAACCCACCACTCAGGATCATCTGAGTGGGTGATAAGGCGAGCCCGAAACGATTCAGACAGGGCTCAGACGAGTCCGAAATCGTATCGAGCGATAGATTGCATTCAAGCTGTTGGTCTTGTAAATCCATGATGATGGGAACGTGACGATACCTGTGATGATAAGAGCAACCGGCCATTATTCTCTACGTGGTCGTTCACTAGTCGACCAACTCCATGCTCCGTTTCTCAATAAATGAAATGCTGTTTGTTTCGTGGAAGTTGATATTGATAGTAATACATTGATAAGCCGACATCTCTGCTGAACTATTTAAGTTACTCCTTTGCTCCTTAAGAAAGTGTCTAGCGCACTCCTGACCTGGCACGCTGTTTCTCTCCTTTCTAGCCAAGAAGTCAGTCAGATCTGAATGAGTGATTCCGCTTATCGTGTTTGTTGCTGACTTTCTCTACTCAGCCTAGGTCGCTATCCTACAACACGTACGTCTGAATTAGGTGCGGCTCATCTGAATTCTTTTAGGAATATGGATTCAATCAGGCTAAACTGAATTTTTCTCCGGCTTTACTACGGGCCAGAGTCTTTGATTCTCATCCAAAATGGCCTGAAAGGATAAGGAGGCCGAAGCACAACACTTCTGGGGTGCGTTCCAAGAACATTACCATGGCAAAAGGCTCCCATGGAAACGTAGCCACGGCCGCGTGGAAGCAACTTACAGTTATAATTCGTAGTCATGGGGAGCGAATTTGTCCATGGAAAGGCTATTTGTCCTCCCACGGCGTCGTGGGAGCATTCTTGGAACGCACCACTGAAGCAAGCGCTAAGCTTACTGCCTTTATCATGCTTCATTTTAGGAACATTGAGCTTCATGCTTCCTGCTTCAGCGACGGAGCAGGGAGTCTAAAGCATGTTGCTCCTAGGGAGAAGCGGCGTGCATTGGGTTCGTTCTTTCAGTTTTAAAGGCACTGTTCGCGATAAACTTCATCCTCGAATTTTTCATGACAAACGCTTCTCGTGGCTCTCAGAAGCAGAACAGCTTCGAAAAAACGGGACGAAAAGCTACCCAGGAGCCGCGAAACGGCTTAGAAAAGTGGGCAAACCCCGCCGCTGTGGGCAAGTCCTGCCTCTTCCCGCCCCTCGACGTGAACAAAGGAACACTCGAAATCGTGAGTTGAGCGATGGTTTCCGATCAAAAGCCCCGTTCTTCCCTTCATTCTCAACTTCTCTCTTTACTCAGGTCAGCTCGCTCACAGTGGCTGCAGAAGACGGAAGTTACAAGCCTCGGACAACTCGTCCACCATTTTCCCTAGCTCAATTTCTGAGGGACCATAACTCCATTCCCAGAAGGTCTTGTAAGATTCCAGAAGCACCATTGCAATCAACAATGGGAACGGTTTCAAGATAGGCAAAGAAACAGAAAAGCGATTTTTATCGCGAACAGTGCCTTTAAAGCTGCAAGTTGAAATCCTGTTACTTCCACCCTGTAGCGAGCTTAGAACTTAAAGCCGGTGTTCACGATAGATTTCACTTTCGATATCTCCACGGTTTACGAGAGTTCTGGTGCCCTATAGGACGCGAACGACGCGTTTCTGAGCCAAAATAGGCCCCCCCCTTGTTGACGTTAATTCTTGAGCGTGGACGAATTGACCGCTATGAAGGGTGATGCCTATCAGTGAAACAAGCGATCAGCTCACTTATCAGCACTTCCTTGAGCTGGTCATTTCTGTAATCTGAGTGTTCATTTGTTAACATCAACGGGGCGGACCGGGATAAGTAGGCCCAACGGGATAACTTTCAAAGCCATTTTTATAGAACTCTGGCCTGTTTTCGCTGCTTTGTCCGACCGTATCCCCTCCAGCGTCCGCCAGCATAGTGTTTCACACTGAAACCTCGAGAACGAGATTGATCGTGAACACTGCTTGCAATAGAGACTGATATGAGCGCAAACTGGAGTTTCAGAAATGATTTGTTGAATGTTGTGGAGAAGCACATCTTTAGATCAAAAACGACAAAAAAACTTTTTTACCGAATTTTGATACTCGAACACATTCATTTGAAACCTAGTCCGGGGGGGGTAATTTGGCGTGTTGAACACGATTATAAGATTCATTTTCTGTTTTGCGGCAGACTATGGTAGGTTACTGCATTTTGAGTAACTGGAAATGGACCATATATTCGTGTTTAGCGTCTCAAATAAGCACCCTGGAGATAGTTTGAGCTAGAAGTTTTCAAATTTCTTAAAAATAGATAATAGTACTTTTTGCAGTTTTTGATCTACCCGGATGCATCAAGGGCATTCACCAACTTTTTGATTGTTTCTTTTTAACATCTCCCCAAAACACAACAGACCGTTCTTTGAAACTCCAGTTGGAGCTGGTATCAGTCCCTAGTAAATTTTCACAAAATAAAGTCCGTCCGAATGAGACTGTCCGCCCACGCATTCGGCGTGCTTGTCGAGCGGCCGCCACGATGGCACTTTTCAGACCTATAAATCGACTTTCGTGCTTCGAAGACGCCTACTGAATTATATCCCAGTCAACTGGCTGCAGTCGTGGAATGGCTTGCCTAAAAATTCCTTCGCGAAGGCTGTTCGACACGCACGCCCACTGCGCGGACGGACATTCTCAGTCGAGCACGCTTTACCACATGCTTTAAGATGAGAACTTGTTATATCTAATCGCATAAGTAAGTTATATCCATAACAGGAGTGATTTTCGAGTAAATGTGTTCAGAGGAAGGACTCTGTATCGCTCTGTTTCCGGGTGTGATTTATTCCCGTTCGTCGCGTGCGCGTGTGCGCGCGTACGCTGCGTCTCCTTTCCCCGCACAATTTCTCGCTGTCTCGAAGTCGCTCCGCACAAGCGCGCGAGGGAACACAGTAAATCTGGCTCGGAACCAGAGGATAACTAACTCGGATTTGGGTCCCAATAAGAGAGAAGGTAGTTAGGGTTACATATAAATACAGAACAAGAGTATCAACTGAATTTGATTAACTGGCCACATTTTTGTTCCTGACCTTAGGCTGTGTAACACAATCAGATTTAGTATTTCAAGGACAAAGTGTAACGTTTTTGTCTAGAGAACAATCAAAAATAGGATTGAATGTTGGAATAGCGATATAGTCGCAAAGTCGGTGGTCCAACGAACCTGGATATGAAGCCTTCATCCTTCCAAACTCTTGAAAACTCTCTCAGTTTGTCTAAAATAGACGTCTGGATTATCTGGGCTTGGTGTTTGATCATCTTGTGCTCAGCGCTGACAGTCCAGTTTTTATAACTTCAGCACACGACATAACTAAAACTCGTTTTCATGCTCAATAACCTTTTGCTTGGTACCGATATCACCATACAGTGAGCACAGCCCTTGTTATATTATATTGAACTCAGCGCTAACGCCAAGTTTATCAAAGTGTTCTGGAGTTATCAAACCCAGACCCACTCTTTCTTGCAGTGGCATGCATTTATTGCAGCTGACAGACTTAGTTCGTTGTGAATTATTATGACACGGCGTATTTATCACCTGTCTGGGATTCGTTTTCCGAGCTCTCAGCCGCAGCTGTACCGTTCCATATTTGCTAATTTTATCTCGCTGTGATTACCTCGCGATTTTTCTTTGGCTGTAAAACCTCTGATTCTCAGAAAATTCACTTCTTTGATAAATTTCTTAGCAGGAGCTCGCCATCTCTCATTCAACCGTTCAGTTTTTGATTTTTGTCATGACAATAGGAGGGATCCTGGGAGTGTGGGCTGTAGCACACCCCCTCCAAGATAAAGTTAAGATGATCTTAAACCATCGCATGAAAAAGTGTTGAGATAATTTGTAAGATTATCTTGTTTATCAGATCAGTTATTCATACCTAAATTTCCTCTTGTGATCCAACGAAAGAATAATAGAATCACCTGTTTGCAATTTTTTGACTGTATAGGAAGAATAGCAATGTTTTGTGATGAACAAACCTCAGAAACTATACGAAATCACTTGAAACATGGGAAAACGCATCCTTTGTGCTGAAAAACTGCCGTTGTGCCACTCGTATTCAACAATATCTATTCATAGTGGAGTTTTCTATCATTTTTTTTTGAGTGCTGACGGTAGTTATCGTGTGTTGTGTGCACTAAAATTACCGCCGACGCTTAAAAGTCTCGGTCAGCGTAACCCACACTGAGTTGCGCTTAGAGAATCGAAATCGGAGGTGTTGGGTTGGTTAAGCGCTCGGTCAGACTTACCGTCGGTCAACCCAAACCCAACGTTCGGTTGATGAATCCGGCCCCTGATACCGTAATCCAGTCAGGGCTGTAGTAAACCACCCCTATCAGATGATCTGATATTAATTCGATAAGATGATCTGATATTCTTCCACACAAGTTTCACATGATCTTAATTTCGTACTGATTCATACTTATCGCTATCAGTCACAACTGGCCGCTGAACATAGGCCCTTATTCATTCCATTAGCGGTGATTCGCCCTAAAACGGTCGTCCTCGCATATTCATGATATGATATCACATGATTATACGTGTGAGAATAAGAAAAGCCGGCCCTCATTCTGCAGGTGATCATTTTCTAATCGACCAACTCCATGCTTTTTCTCAATGAATGAAATGAGATGTTTGTTGTTTTGTGATAGCTGATAATGATAACTGGAATTTCATCTGAAGATTAAGAGGCGCTCCGGGGTCACCCTTAAGATAAATTTAGCTTCTCCGGAAATGCATGCTCTCTCGCTTTTCTGTGTCCAGGTGATCTGTAGAAATTGAGCTAACCTGATGAAATTGGCATCATTTTAAGAATGTTAATCATCTGAATGGTGCTCTTACAGATGAGATCCATATCCTTCACCATATCATCGAGATAATCTTACAGATCAATACAACATTTCTTCATACGATCGTTTAAGATCATCTTAATTTTATTTTGAGGGGTTTACTACAGCCCCGTGTGTGACACCGTCAGAGAACCTGTGAAAAAAAACTCCTTCAGGAATTTATACACTTTTACTGAATACACCACATTTATACTAGGTAACAGTCAGTGGAGATCAAATAACTCATCTAAGGAGACTAGCCCTGGTGGCACCCTCGATAGGGCGCGGGAGAAAGGCGTCGTTTGATACCTAATCTGCATATTTGGAGGATCTGAGATTCCGCACATAACAGACTACTTGACAAATGTATGGAGAGGCCCAATTTCATCCCTGACAAGGGAAGTATACAAAGCGTAGGTCGGATCTGCCAAAACGACTGGTATCGTTGGTATCTCTTCTGGCTATGATTTTGACCAAACTACCGTATACCCACCGTAATCTACCGTAGTCTGCAAGAAATCGATAAACGGATTCCAGATTCGTGTTAAGCACTCCAAATAACCCTCCAAGAATGATTTTGAGACATATCTATCGAAGAAATACGGAAATCTCGAAAGTCGCGTTTTTCCCTCGAAATTTTGCCCGGTTGGGAAGCTTAGAACGAAACTGTCGGAAAACTTCGGAAAATCGACTAGTAAACCACAGATCCGTGATCAGCGCCCCAAAAAACCTTGGGAGAAATTTGAGTCGAATCTGGAACGTTTTTCTGAAACGCTTCCAGAGCCCCTCTAATCGGTATAAATAAGCACCCAACCGAAAATCCGTACGTAAACACAAAGTCCAAAACGCTATTAGTCTGGACAAAGTATGGAAAATGTGCTTTCTCCCAAACTTTGCCTAGGGGGTAGTTTTGGGTGCTGAACACATTTATGAGGTCCGTTTTCGGATTGCGCGCACAAAAAACTATCTTTTAAGCTTGTAACCTCTTGGAACCTGCAGCTCGAGGCGGGATACTGCGCAGTTTTACTATTGAGCTACGAGAAATACCAAGGCCTTAGTTATGCATCGGCGATTCAGTGCCGCTGGTTTTCGCGGGACGTCTGCGATTGGTCAGATTTCAAAATTGACCAGTAGCAGACATGCCGCGGAAGCCAGTGGCGGCAAAACGCTGGTGTATAACTATGGCCTAACGATACTAGTCGTTTTGGCAGATCCGACCCATAGCTTCGTTGGGTGGAGCCACGTACTCCACCAACCTTCACCCCTGGGCAGGTGAAGGGAGGAACCTTCACCATTGGGAAAACCGGTGACAACCGGTGAAACGCCCGGAAAAAGAATGAAAGTGACCCAACACTGATGCAAGTCATTTTCAAGATTTGATGGGTGTCATTGCCGGTTTTTTGTCCATAACTTTTTTGTGCTTACGACTAGTGATAGACTTTTAGTAAAGGTTGTTTTCGAAATCCCCATAAAATCCTGCATCGAATAGCGTTTTCAGTTTTGAAAAATAAATTTCCCTTCTTCCAGACGATTTCAATTTATAAAGAGCATTTTTTTCGCCAGAAATTATCGGTTTTTCGTCCATAACATTTTTGTGCTTAAAGATAGAACTTTGATAAAAACTGTTTCCGGGATCCACAAAGAATTCTGCGTCGACTAGTGTTTTCAGTTTAGAAAAATATTTTCTCGATCCTTCAGCCTAATTCATTTTACGAAACACCGGTAGGTTGTTGTTGAAATCTACGTGAAATTCTGCGTCGAATGACATATCGGTTTCCTAACTTTGCTTGCTCCATAAGCCAGCCAGGTCGGTGGAGCCGAGCTCCATAGTTATCTCCATAGGGTGCTCTCGCTTCTATGGTGTAAGTAGGAGACGCAGAGTTCTCCTGGAGCCTACAACGGGGCTTGGCTCCACCGACCCGGCTGGCTTATGGAGCGAGCAAGGTCAGGAACCTCATATATCATTCGACGCAAAATTTTACGTAGATTACAAAAACATCCTTCACCAGAACCCTATCTCTAACGGTTGAAGAGTTATAGGCAAAAAACCCGTGTTTCGTAAAATGAATTTGGCTGAAGGATCGAGAAAGTATTTTTCCAATTTCAAACACTAGTCGACGCAGAATTCCATCAAGACTCTGGAAACAACCATCACCAAAGGTCTATCTCCAAGCACAAAAAAGTTATGGACGAAAAACCCATAATTTCGGGCGAAAAAAATGCACTCTATAAACTGCAATCGGCTGGTAGAATGGAAATTTATTTTTAAAAACTGAAAACGCTATTCGATGCAGAATTTCATGGGGATTTCGAAAACAACCTTCACCAAAGGTCTATCATCTAGGGTAAAAAAAGGTATGGACAAAAAACTGATTGCTTTTGGTGAAAGAAAAGTTACTTCATAAATTGAAATCAGCTGAGAGACTGGAACGTATTTCTCTCCACTTGAAAACATTATTTGACGCAAAATTCCACAGAGACTTTGGAAACAGCTCCGTTCAAAGATTAGTCTCAAAAGGGCAAAAATTTTATGAATGAAGAACGGGTAGTTTTTCAAAAATCGCTTGGAAAAAATTTCTGAAAATTTTTGACCCAAGACAGCTCAAAGGAAATTTTTCATGACCTAGGCAGATCATTTCGTTGAGAATAGTTAAATTCAAAAGGAGGTCATCTAACGAGAAAAAATAGTTTCAAAATTAATGATTAAAAATAAAAATGTATTGAATGCAAGAAAAAGAGGATTAAGAAGACGTCGAATTTCGAAGTTAAGTTGCAAGTCTATAGGGAACCTTCACCATTCCCCCACTCAGGTATCCTAAACAACCTTCACCTCTCGGACCGCTGTCTCCACCCCAACGAACCTATGATCCGACCTACGCTTTGTATACTTCCATTGTGAGGGTGAATCATGCCTTTAAAGGCACAGACATTTATGTTTGTCGTGGAAAGAATCACACCCTGATCACGACGGTATTTCACAATCACTCAAGACACCATACAAACAGACTTATGGCTCGTTGAAATTATCCACAGTCGGCTAGGATCTCACTGATACTTGCATTCCTTATTGTGCGCTGGCGCAATCCCGGTGTACATATGTTATAACATATAAGCTAGGAGTTCGCGCAGTGGGAAACGCAAAGTATCAGTGCGATTGAGGGTATATATTGAGGGCAAACATTTGGTAGACGAGTTCTCAATAGTGATGGCAACCATTGCGTCGCGTCACTCGTCTCTGGAAGTATGATCCCGACCTATATTGTCAGCTGCAGTTGCTGCCCCGTTGCTGGAAGAGGTGCCCATGGCCATTGTTCAATAGCCGCGCTAAGTTTCGTAAAAACGGGGAGCATTTGCCAAATTTGGCAAAAATGCGTCCGATGCATGTAACTTTTCTGAGCGGAGACGTTTTTGGATTCTGAAAACGCTATCACATTTACAGCTCAAACTCCTACATAGTAATGTGCATTGTGGACCCATGTTTCCTAAAATCGCTTTGTTTTTCGAGTAGAATTGTTTAGGGTCGTTTCACAAAACGTCGCGTGCGGCAAAGTGCGGCGAAACTTCGAGTAGTAATTGTAAAAGTGATAAAAGAGCAATCTCTATGTTTCCTTCGTGAATTAGATGAAAGTGGGGCTATCTCTAGATTCTGTGCAGACTGAATTTTCGAAACCCTTCATCAAACACGCTTGGGACCATCCTGAAAAGTAAGACTTTTGTTGCGAAAGCCCCAGACACATAAATGGAGGATTTCGAAAATTCAATCTGCACAGATCTCGAGATAGCCCCACACCCGTCTAATTCACGAAGAAAACATTGAGATTGCTCTTCTATGACTTGTACGATTACTACTCGAAGTTTCGCCGCACTTTTCCGCGAGCGACGTTTTCGTGAAACGACCTCAAAAACAATTTCACTCGAAAACAAAGCGATTTTAGGGAACTACGGTCCACAATGAACACTGTTATGTAGCAGTTTGAGCTGTGATTATGATGGCGCTTTCAGAATCCAAAAACGCCTTCGTACAAAAAAGTTACGAGCATCGGACGCTTCTTGCCAAGTTCGGCCAATATCGATTTCGTTGGGTGAAGGGGCGACCGACGTGGCGTGAAGCGCCACGAGAGCGCGCCTCAGAGTGCTGTGACGCCTCGACGGCTCTGCGTTATGCCTAGTGCATACTTTCCGCGACGGGCGACGCGACATAGTGTTTGTCATCTATATCGACTCAAAACCGATATTGCTGACTCGCACCGTCGCGATCGCGCGTCGCGGGAAGTATGCACTAACTAGGCTGCCTTACTGTCAGCGAGAGGCAACCGTTTCCGCGACGTTTATGCTCGAAAACATTTTTGTCGCCGCGTCAAGGCTGTTGCTCGGCGACCACTTGTCTATCCCTGCAACTCGGCAGACCCCTTCGAACAATCGATAAGCCACTGCTGCCGCTCTGGCCGCTCTGGACTCACCGGCTAAAGGTGGTGGGCGCGTGTGAGGCGGCAATGAGAAATCAATACTTTACGGGCTGGCCGATGCATACCGGGGTCGGCCGAGAACGCGTCTATTGCCATAGTAGAGGGCCAGCAGAGGATCAGTGGCTGAACCACTGGGGCCGGATGCAACAACGCGCCGGGTTGGGGCAGGGGCTGGGCAATCGGCATCTTTGACGATCACACTGCGAGGGCTGTAGATCATCTAATCAATCGTGCACCAGCAGTATTTTTCGTTGCTCTAGCTGCCCCAAACTTCCTAGCTGGGGCAGCAGGGGACGATCGATTTTGTGATTAACGGACATCTTCAAAAGCGCGGGTTGCCCTGCCTCTGCCCCAACCCGGCCTGTTGTTGCATTCTGCCCCTGGCCCTCTTCCATGGTACCAGACACGAATTGTGCACTCCGACATAAAGTTTGAGTTGAGTTACCATGTGCACATGAAGTCCTACTCCCACCTAATTGGCTATGCTACTTTGTACCTGACAAGGTCATTATGAACATGGCGCTGTTTATTTACGAGCCTTTGAGAGGTAATTATAGCGAAAATCACCTGTCATGGCTATTAGACGTACACAACCGGGTGCCATGTGAGGATAGATTCATCGCAGGTTTTGAAACACCTGCTGAGCATTAACCTAACTGAGCCATTTTTCGAAAAGCTCCGGCATTTTTCGTGATCTTCCCTGTAGTAGTTGTGGTTCGTACTTTACTTTGATAGGCATCGTATTTATTTGGCCGTGACTGCCACCTGAATTCAAATGCATTGGCTAAGACGAACCTAATAGTCTTCTATTCAGCGTTAACCTCCGATGAAGTACATGCTCCTTCGAGTTAGCGACAACAAATTCCTTGGACGATACCTGATTCCATTTCAATGGATGTTTGACACAATATATGTAGTGATTGAATGTGTACTGTTGGAGGAAAGATCTGACTGAAGTCCCACTGATTTACAGTCTGTGATAACATGTTTGTTTTTTGAGTGTCGTCAAAACAAGGTTTGATTTCCAAAGAACTTTTCACGCTCTCAAAAGCATACTGATTCTGCTGACAGAGGGAAAAGGGGGCGAAAAGGTCGAAGTTGGCAACGAAAGCGTCTTTTGTCGTTAACTTGCTTTAAAGGCATAGGATGCCATGAAAACCCTATGCTTCGGTTTTTGGCTTTTTCGTGTTTTTATATCCCTACAGTGACTAAAGGTTGCAAGAGGCCACGGCAAAAACGTCAGCTTTTCAAGAAAACACAATTTTAAAAATTTTGAAATATCATTTGAAGTTCGCGCCGAATTCAACTTGAGATAGTTGCGCGGAGAACGCAAGGAAAAGTCTTACGATTCGTCTCTGGCGCAGCATTGGAAGCAATTCATCGAGGGAGCCTAGAAGAACAGCGACTTGCACCAAATCAAAAGGGTTACCAATCTGTTTGCGTCCATTGATGTCAGCTGCTTCCGATCGATACCGAATGGGAAATCGACTCGCTTGTGCTTTGCGCCCTACGACGCGTCAACGCACGCCCCCGGCAGCGACTACGAGGTTGTGTTCCTTGTAACCACGGATCGACCCCAAAGACCCCAAACCTAGAAAGCCGTCTTGAGGTGAAAAAATGTTCATTCAGAGACGATTTTGAAACTCCAATCTTGCTGAGTGACCTTTTTCGTGACCCACTAGTCCGACTGAACGCAAAACTTGTATTCGGTTTTCATCGTATACGATGCTTTTAAAGTGCTCCAATCTAAATTTTGGAAAAACCATCTTCTCCAGCGCGACCTATTGGTTCCAGTCATACTAGGAAAGTCTGTGAAACTTCACAAATGAACTCCTTTTTTGGGCAAAGTTGTTTCACCATTTGATAGCGTGTATAGGTAACTCCGTGCGCATTGGCCTGACCATGCAGCCAGCTCGCGTGCCTCGACATCGGTCGATACATGCAGGAGATAGTTGTACAACTTCGAAAAAAATGTCGAACGAACGAATATTGAATTTTTCGTTCGAAATATTTTCGAACGAAAAATAAAAAAAAATCGCTCGAAATCATTTCGACCAAACGAAATTTGAAAAAAAAATTGTTCGAAACCGATTCGAACGAACGAATCTCGAAAAACTTTCGGAATTTCGGCGTTCGAACGAACGAGTTTCGAAACTAATCGAAATTTCGATTTTTTCCAAATTTCGTATTATTTTCGAAATTCGTCGAAAATTTCGAACTTTTTTCGGAATTTGTCGGAAATTTCGAAATTTTTCTCGAAATTTGTTCAAAAGCATTCCGATCGAACGAATTTCGAAAAATCGGATTTCGAACGAACGAAAATTCAAAATTTTTCGTTTGAAAAAATTTCGAACGAACGAAATTTGAAAAAATTTCGTTCGACGAATTTTCGTACGAACGAAAACGAACGAAAAAAAATTCGACAAATCTTTCGAAATTTTTTTCGAAAGTTTCGTTCGTGTACAACTATAAGGCAGGATCAATGAATGACGTGGTAAGCGAGCGTGCTGCGGGCGGTCTTGCTGTGCATATATAACGGGTCCGCAGAATCAAATTCGTGGCCTTGCTCGCAGCGACGAACAGTGCTGGGGGATGCTATATCGAAAACTTTCGACGACTAGGGCGAGCGACGAGGCGTGAGGGGCGATGAGGGGGCACCTCAGAGTGTTTGGACGCCGCGACGGTCCTGCGTCACTGCCAGCGAGCGGCAACAGACGCGGCGACGATAATGTTTGAAAACATTTTTGTCGCTGCGTCAAGGCTGACGACCACTCGCCGGTGGGTGCAACTCTGCAGACCCCTATATGCGACAGGGCTTGGCCGTGTCGGGGTCTAGTGACACATCATTCTTTTGCCCACCAAAAGCGAGTCTTTGCTCAAACCATCCCCTTCTCTCTAAAGGTTCAATTTGACGACTTGAAGCTATGTAAAGAGTTTTTGGTCCCAACTTCGAGGGATAGAAAAGCCAACCCAAAACGCTGTGCTGAACACTGCCATAAATAGCACCTGCATACCCCATTCATTATCGGGGGCTACATCTGACAACTTCCTTGACAAAATTGTCCATCGTTCGCCTGACCTAGCAATACTGCGTCATGTGCACTCGGCCTGTAAACTTGTCAGCCTAGTACGACATCACTTTGCTATTCCCTGCAAAGCTTTCCTGTTTATAGGTATGCCCCTAACCACGGGTTTCGTTTCCGACCCGACAAACGCTAGCAGATGTGGGTCTCTCAAAGTTTCACGTGTCCTATTTCTCACATCCTTGTCATTGTGTACGAATCGGGAATATGCGCACCACCCCAGGTGCAAATGGAGGCCATGATTTGATTGGATCTCATCGTCTATGTTTCCTGTTGAGGTCGACTCCATTGAGATATTAGTACCAAATTTGGCTCGGATTCATACACTCGACTTGACTTAATCGGCTGGCTTCCGCCTGACGCTGTCTCTCCGCGTTTTCACCGAAGTGTACCGTCCTAGTAATCAGCTGTGTCCATTTTTCACGGTCTTCAGCCACAATTTGAACACATTCCATCCAACTGTCACTATTCTATTTCCTGCGGAATAAAACATCGCGCCTGAACTGTCTTTGCATGCCTATTGACTTCGAATCCTCTTCAAGCAAATACGTCCAGAACTTTCGCCTACGTTCAGGTGGCCGCTTCTATGCAGGATTTGGAAGCATTCCTGGAGCGTGTTGTACGAGACGATCCGGCACTTCTCTTTGTATATGCCCGAACAAACGAAGTCGACTTTCCTTTGCTGCTTGAGATGGCGTTGGGAGATTATGGCACTTTCCTTGTGTCAAGCGTTGATGTATTGCATCGAGTTCCTTGTAAAGATCTTCGTTCTAGCGCTCACGCGGCCAGAAATATCTAAGCAAACGCCTGAAAAGCTTCCTCTCAGTGAAATACTATCTCTCCATCTGCGTCTCCCGTGAGGCCCACGTCTCCGATACATCATGACTGGGCGAATAGCGGATTGGTAGACGCGCAACTTGACTTTCTTTCGCTATGATGGTATACCACACACAATTGGTTACAGAATGGAATGCAGATGTAGCTTTCGCACATCGTCGTTGAATATTCGCTGCATAATTACCATCGTTCTTCAACAAATGACCCAAATAGCAGAAATCATCCACAAGTTGGAGGCTTGGAAGGAGAAGAGAATCCAAGAAAAGCCTACACATTTCTGCGACTGTATAGCAGGAAGATGAAGAGATATTCTCCTGTCCTCAGCAATACCAATGTAGTTGAAGTTAGTGATGCTACGCTGCCAATATGGAAGGATTACTTCAGTTCATTACTGAATCGTCCAGCGCCATCTGTACCTGAGCTCCCGCATGTTTAGAAAGCACACTACGATGTCAGTGAGGAACCGCCGACTGCGTCTGAAGTTTTTTTCTGAGTTATTCTTCTCCAAAATAACCACATTGTTTCCATACTACTAATCCAAGTGGCCGAATCTACACCAATCTGCTGATTGGAGTTCGTAATGAGCATTGGTCTGCTGACGGTTATGGCTGACAGTGTCCTTTAAAATTAGCCGACGCTCTCTGTTATTCATGATACTTTCGAAGCCTAGAAATAAGTGTGTTTGTTTTCTCTTCTCCTCACATCAGATGTCATCGAGTATGCATGTGAAATGAGAACTTAAGAAAGTAGGAAGAGGTTGACCTATCGCAGGCAATCTAGCACTCCACTGGATAGCTTCTACATGTGTGCGATTTTCCTCCTCCTTTGTTCAGCTTAAAAAGTCAGATCCTTGCAGGGCAGTTCTTGTGGGAGCATCTGATAATTACTGCTGATAATGTTTGGCTGTTGTGTTTTTGTAGGACCTCAATACGCTAAACCTCACAGTGTAGTCTACTTTGAAAGAGAGTTATGAGGCGACGAACTAACTAGTACAGATTCACTGAGATGCGCAGCAGATTACAATCGATTCTATAATTATAGTATGAAGCTGTGGCAGACGTCCTCAACACTTCGATTTTGTTTTGTTTTGTCATTGTTGGTTCAGCCTTTATTTATTTATTTATTTTATTTATTTATTCATGCGTGGGGAACCACGCGGGAAACATGAAACACAAAAAGTTAAACGGACCACAGACACAATTGACAAATCATGCTGAAAAAATTATCCGATAAACGACCAGGGCTGTGTTGAGCCTCAAACAGTCTCTTTAAGGTACTTGTCGGCAAGCTTTTTGAACTGCGCTAATAAGGTTGGTATAGGATATTTCTTCGAAATTTTCAAAAATTCAGACCCAGCTCTCTGCGTGAAAATGAGGCCCTCATACGAATTTTGGCTGTTGTAAAACTCAGTTTAACCAGTTTATGCAAAGTTATTTACCCTGCAGATTCATAATTTTTCCATGCTTTGATCAGGCTCCTTTTTTAATACTAATATATACGGGGTGGGCTTTAAATATGGTGACCAGGGCTGGGATTCATGAACGACAAAACCGTGGGTTACATTTGGGTTTGCTCTAGAAATAGCACGCAATATTTGGAGACAAACGCAACTGTAGCCTATGGTTTGCGTTCATGAATCCCAGCCCAGGATTCAGCGTGAGGTGTGATGTATCACAGAGAGGAGGGGTCGGACCTGCGACCAACCAAGAACCAAGATGGACTTCGCAATGAGAAGGCAAAGTGAGATCACAATAAGATGTCAAAATAATACTGAGATCAGACTGAGAGGGCGAAAGGAGACCGGAGATCAAAAAAGAAGCTGAATAGTGAACGAAACAACTGCGCAAAACAAATGAGACAGGATATGAAATGGAGATGGAAGAATGAAACAGAAACTCACAAGAAGAGGTGAAAATTCACTGGTGGAGAAAGCATGCAATACAATAGACGACAGTTGCATGGCCATCGTTGATGATTCCGACATGGAAGCGGAGTCGCGGCCAGCTAGTCGGGTATTTACTACCATAGAGATCATTACAAGCGGACTATTCTGTCAACGAAGTGGCACAAATATTCTGGAAAATCGTATTCTGACTATGAGATGCATTTTTAGGCGATTTAGGATTCGCAGGCTTGATCCCGCTAAAGGTCAAAAATTTCGCAATTCTGGGAGACGACGGATAGTTTACTGTTTGAGAAGAGCATTGTTCACAGTGATATCTCTTGCGATTTCCTGCATGAAATCGCCTTGTTAGGCCACAAATATGGTGCGATCCCGCTGGAAGCATAAGATTTTTGGTGCCCTGAGGGCACATAGGTGCGGTTTCGGACATGAAGATCCCATTTAGTATATGGCTGTCCGGATGGGAAAATGCAACCATAATTTCATGGACGCAGCTTCAAGCCGGAGCGCTACACTGTGTGGGGTCCCTGGAAAAATGTTCAAAGTCCGCGATTGTTCTTAAATATTTACAGAATTTTTTTCGAATTTTTAATTAGGAGTTTCGCGTCGCTACAACGTGCGGAAGACCTAATCCTGGACCCAAGTAACTTATTTAGTTTTTTAGCCGGTTCAGAACGATTTTGAAGACGCATTTTTAGGTGTGATGAAATCGATTTTATCACACCTACCCTTCTGTTACACGTCGTAATTCACATCATTCGAGGCGGAGCGGCTCTGCGCGCGATGTCTCAGTCTCCGTCTGCCCTCCGCTCTCTCACTGTCTCTAACCTCCGCTCCACACCAGCACGCGTAGGAACCATGTGAATTTCGCCGTTTTTAGTCTGTAACTTCTATGAATTTAGGTGTGATACAATCGATTGTATCACACCTGAAAATGGGTCT
The DNA here is from genome assembly GCA_029168955.1 of Aplectana chamaeleonis. Lineage (NCBI taxonomy): Eukaryota > Metazoa > Nematoda > Chromadorea > Rhabditida > Cosmocercidae > Aplectana > Aplectana chamaeleonis. Next base: position 46,801 of record JAPDOI010001582.1, on the reverse strand, counting down.
TCAAAGACCGTTTTTAACCGGTTAAAGGAATGAAATTGTTTACATTGGTCCGTGAATAGGTTTTCCGCTGGTTGTAGCAACGCAAAACTTCCTAATTCAAATTTCGTTAAATACTTGTGCAAATATTTCACAGCTATCGATTTTTTCATGGATCCCATACTCTGTAGCGCTGTTCGGCTTGGAAGCTGCGTCCATGAAATTTCGCTTGCGTTTTCACATCCGGACAGTCATGTACTGAATGTGGTTTTTATGTCCGAAACCGCACCTAAGTTTCCTCGGGGCATGAAAACACGCTCCGCCCAGCCTATGTAGCGCTGTTCGGTTTGAAGCTGCACCCATGAAATTTTGGGTGCGTTTTCCTATACAAAAGCCAAATACTGAATGTGATTTTCATGCCTGAAACCGCGACCATGTGCCCTCAGTACGCGCGGTAAGATCAGAAAGTTTTCTCATCGTATTTAGAAATGTTTCAAGGAACGAAATTATCCTTAATGATATTGCAGCAGTTGCTTTGGGGCATGCTCTCCCAGAAACTTTTTGACTACATAACGTTCCTACTAAAGGCATCGTTCGCCCTAGAGAAACCACTTTCCATTTACAGGCTCAATTCCATGAATGAGCCTGGTAGACCACACTGGTAAACTTCGGCGCGTCAAAAGCATAGGATTATGAGGCTGGAAGGGGTTAAAGATGAGGATCCGCTACCGGTTTTCACCAGTCATCTAGCTCTTTTTCATAGAATGTTGAGGCGTCCGTCAAACAACAGGAAAAACAGGCATGGCACAAACTTCAAATGCAGAAAAACTTCAGAAACGGTTTTGACGCGAAATTCAAATCCAATTTTACAGTGTGTTCAGACTGACTTTCAATTGCAAATGAAGGTTTTTTTTTCATTGGCCCTTCCGACATTTCAGTTCACTAGAGAGGCCAAGCTACACAAAAACATTGAAAAATATACAGAGTCTTCTGCGCGTACGATGGCTTTGAGTGGGATAAACTGTCGTTTTTGCGTTTTGTGCCACACATTTTTTGCTAGTCTACCATTTGTACAACGTTAGTAGAAGTCCACAGTCTACATCGTCAGGGCACGGCACGGTACGAACCAGGTCAGATCGACTCAAGCCCTTCTTTGGAGATCTCGTCTCCATTTCTCCTGGTAATCAGTTTTTCAGACCTCCTTGCCCCCCACCTTAGAAATTAAGTATGTTGCGTTTTATTTGTAATTGCAGGTGCATAACCTTCTGAATTCAATGATTCGCCCGATTTCTTTCCACTCATGCCCTTCTGCCTCTTATCAACTCCACTCAACCTCGGAGCAAGACACCTTTTTCGGATTTCCCAAACCAGATTCATATGTTGCATCACACCCTGCGCCGAACTCTGTATTCCCCTTGTGCCATTATATGTGGTTTACAGGGAAGATTACAATTTTTCAGAATTCCCGTAAGACACGAAAATGGCAATTACAGAGCGACCTGACGCAGCTGATGCACATAAGGCGTAATGACGAGTTATTTGTTTGTGTACGATTCTAATGCTCACCGTAAACACACGTTTAGCCTTGCGAAACCATCTATTTGTGCTTGTATTCTCAAGAATCTGTGCGTTTGCATCCACGAGCACAATGAGCTTATATCTCATCACATTGTGAAATCCGGAGAGAGAATCTGAAGTCAAGTGCTGTTGACGGAGAAAGGAGTATGCGGACCAGGGATGAGCGGAATTCCGATTTCCGAAATTCAGAAAAAAATTTCCGCTCATCCCTGATGCGGACTGGTTGCTCACATGGGTCTTATGCCATCTATCGATCACATGAGGTATTGATGCCTTGTCGAGGAGCTTTCCAGAAACGGAAGTCTTTTTGTACATATCCTCTGTTTCGGAGGCAATGTTAGTTTGTTCCTTCGCGTACTTGCAGGGAGCGAGGGGAGATTCGGCAAGAAAGTGTGAGGTGCAAGGAGACGCAGCATACGCGCGCACACGTAAGCGATTGGCAGCAGCAAACTCCACTCCGAAATAGAGGGTACGTACTTCAACTACTCCCATTTCACCGCCTCGCTGTGAAAAGCGGATTCCTCCTCAATAAAGAGGTTTTCACCCTCGAAACAATTTCCGATATCCTTCGCCAATCATGATGACAACAAGGAACATCTTCGCAATACTCATGGGACAATCAACGTAGTCATCTGTTGCTATTTCTAATCACCACTTCTCACAGATACTCTCGTAAGGGAGGCGGAAGTGGGTAATGCTACATAGTCGATGCTACGGCATTCATGGCATCTTTCGTAAGGCTCTATCCAAGAGTACTATGGAAGCTATGAACTATTGAAGCTTGCTCCGCGACGCCGGGGTGCTTACGCACAACTATTGAAACTTAAAGGCACTGTTCGCGATAAACTTCATCCTCGAACTTTTCACGACAAACGCTTCTCGTGGCTCTCAGAAGCAGAACAGCGTCGAAAAAACGGGACGAAAAGCTACCCAGGAGCCGCAAAACGGCTTAGAAAAAGTGGGCGAACCCCGCCATTGTGGGCAAGCCCCGGCTCTTCCCGCCCCTCGACGTGAACAAAGGAACACTCGAAATCTTGAGTTGAGCGATGATTTCCGATCAAAAGCCCCGTTCTTTCCTCCATTCTCAACTTTTCTCTTTACTCAGGTCAGCTCGCATACATTGGCTGCAAAAGACGGAAGTTACAAGCCTCGGGAAACTCGTCCACCATGCTTTCCTAGCTCAATTTTTGAGGGATCATAACTCCGTTCCCAGAAAGTCTTGTACGATTCCAAAGACATCATTGGAATCAGAATGGGACCGTTTTCGAGATAGGCAAAAAAACAGAAAAGGGATTTTTATCGTGAACATTGCCTTTAAAGGCAGCGTTCACGAAGAAAAAGTTGCACGTTTTTTTTAAGCTAAAACGTAAGCATTGGGTCCCTCTAAGAATATTAAGAACGGAATAAAGACGAAAAACGGCCGGTAAGTGGGTGGAAATCCCGTGGGCCAGCCAACCCATTGGGCCACTCCGCCCACGTCCTATAACAGTTTCCCTGAATTCGTGGTTGAATGAGCGATGGTTTCCGACCAAAAGCCCCGTTCTTCCCTTCATTCTCAACGTCTCTCTTAACTCAGTTCAGCTCGCACGCATCGGCTGCAAAAAACGGGAGTTACAAGCCTCGGACAACTCGTCCACAATTCTTACCTTGCTGAATTTCGAGGAGCCATAACTGCGTTTCCAGGGGGTCTTGTACGATTCCAGGGACATCATTGGAGTCAGCATGAGACCGTTTTTGAGATAGATGGGAATACAGAAAATCGACTTTCATCGTGAACACTGCATTTAAAGGCAGTTTTCACGACGAGTATCACATTAGAGTTCGACTGAAAAATCGGGTTGCTCGATCGTTAGCTATCGAATAATAAAGAAAAAGCGAAGAAAAGCGCTCAGAATAAGCTAAAATAGCAGTTCAATTTTCAGGAAGCGGACGACTTTACGCACTCTGCTAGTTTCCGCAAGCACGCGCTAAAGGCAAAATGTGCGGGTATCGATCAGGCTGGACGTGACTGAGTTTCTTGGCGATTTGCCATCAAAAAGGTGAGCCGTGCCACAACTCGTCAGAACGGGGCGGGACGGACATAGCAGGCGTACTGGGTCTACAAAATCTTCACTTCGCGGCCATTTTTATCGATTACTGACCCGTTTTTGCTGCCCCATTCGACCCTACACCCTCCAGCATATGGCAGCGTAAAGTTTCACTCTGAAAACTCAAAAACGAGATTTGTAGTAACCACTCGTCATCGAGGGATGGGTAGAGCCTCGAACAGTCACGGGCGTCTTCACAGACTTTGCTGAAGTTACGCATAGGTCCTGCAGCCGCAGTACAAAGCAAGCGGGATCGAAACGCGCTCAAGCAATTCTAATGGGTTTTATCGAGGACATAGACTGAGCCGATATAGGTTAAAGGCATCGTTCGCGCTGGAAAATCAATTTTCATTTTTCAAGCTCACTTTCATGATTGAGCCCGGTAGACCACACTGGTAAACTTTGGCGCGTCAAAAACGCTGGGCAATGAGGTTCGAAGCAGGGCTGGGCACGCGTCCCGGTTGACCTCAGAGGGGTGCATATTGGACGCTGCGGAGAGGGCAAAGGGGGGGTGCCTAAACCGAACCCCCAGATAAAAACAAAGTGCCTGTTCTGCCGAATTTCAGGGAAAAATAGTACACGCTTTTCTTTTGATTTGTCAACTCTTCTTCTCCGCTTTCCGAAAAAAAAACACTCACAGAATTCAAATTATTGATAGATATGCAGGTTGCGTTCGCAAAAATTAATAGTTGCTGTCGAGGTTTCTTTTTAATAACTCTATGAAATAAGTATTATCTATAATTTGTTTGATTGCTTTGATAAAGAAATAAACACTACTCCGTTATCTAGTAGCAGGTAAGGATTGGTATGATGTCATGTTTCTCTGGTGCAACGTTCATTTATTACACGGGTGGTAACCGATGCGAGACAAAGATACAAAGAGAGCGCTCAGAAGCGCTATCGTTCACGTTCAAAAAAGAATCAGCGAACTGCTGTATTAGTACAGATTGAAATTACAGGTAGCACATTTAGTATCACGACTAGCCAACTAATTTTAGCTCATGAGAATGTGACTTATGAAGAGATCCGATTGTGAAAATTGAGGACTTTGCAAGGTCTTGTGAGAGAAGTTAATGATCGAGTCCCCCTCCTTGATAAGTACCATGTCTCTCATCATGGTAAAAAAAACTGCTATCAGTACCCTGCAGAGCACAAGTGCACTGAATGGGGCTTTGGAACTATAAAAACCCGAGTTGTAGCCATCTGGAGTGCCGCAATCCCTTGAAATTCGGCTCGCCGTGCGATCTGGTGCTTGTCCGCAGCAACACAGCGCACACTGGAGTGGACGCGCACACAATATTAATTTAAAAATGTAATTTATTACAGAACGGGAAGGAGAAAAGGACTGAAACTGGAGTAAATGGAAGAAGGCAGAGGTACGATACTTTCAATGTAACCATTATAGAAATCTAATGTAAATAAACTAAGTTGGAGCGGGGTGAGTTTTTTGGATTCGACAAGGTTCATTCAAATGAACCTAGTTGAATGAAAACAGCATTGAACATAAAAAGTAAGAGCATTGAAAGAAAGAGGAGAATCTGGCAAACACCTTGGTTTCAGTAAGTTTGATATTTGATGTGATATAAGGACCTTAAACCTCGTCCCGGTTTTGTCCCGGTTTTCGGGGTAAAACCAGGACGAGATTTAAGGTCCTTAAATCACATTAAAAACCAGTTCTATTGAAACTGAAATGTTTGCCAGATTCTCCTCTTTCTCAAAATATCCTTTGCTCTTTTCTTTAGTTCTATATTTGATCAACAAGGTTCGTTTGAATGAACCTTGTCACTGCTAAATACTTACCCCGCTCTAACTTTGCTTATTTACATTAAATTTCTAACATGGGTACATCCAGAATAGACTACCTTTACCATCTTGCATTTCCTTCAGTTTCAATCCTTTTCTCCTCCCCGTTCTGTAATAAAATTCATTTTTTATTAATACTGTGTGCGCGTCCATTCCCGTGTGCGCTGTGTAGCTGCGTACAAACACCGTATCGCACGGAAAGCCGATTTTTAAGGGATTGCGGCATTCTAGGAGGGTAAAACTCGGGTTTTCTACTCCCTACGAATCACATCAATATTAACATTGTTCCATAACACAAAATAGTTCTGATTTCCACATCAGATCAAACACTGATTAACTAATCCTTCATAGGTTTATGAAAACATTCGACAGGAAACATTAATTATTGCAATAGTAGTAGTTCTGTTGTTGGTAATTGTTCAATTATTTTGTATTGAAAAATGTTTTACCTTTTGTCATAACTTACCGTCTTACTAACAAATTTTCCTCATGGGGTTGTTTTGAAGTTCAGAAATTACACTACCTTTTTTGTTGCCATTTTCGGAATATTCTCTATTCAGTGCGTTTTTATATTCTTGTTCATCAAAATCAGGAGGTCAAGATCACGGCTTTTTAACTATTCGGAAAACAGCCAATTTCGATTTCCCATAAGGGGTGCCTAAAAATTACCGAGCTAAGGGGGTGCATATTCAGATTCGCCAAGCCGGGATTTTGCCCAGCCCTGGTTCGAAGGCGTCAACGATGAAGATCCGCCACCAATTCTCATTAGTCATCTAGCACTTTTTGCTAGAATGTTGGTGCGACTGTAAAACAACAGGAAAATTAGTTACGGCACGAGCTCCACATTATACATTCCATCCGACGGAGTCGGTTTCGGATATCTGGTTCGGATAATCCGATCATTCGAAATCCGATCAGACGTCAGAATGGCGACTTCGGATTAATCCGGAATCCGATCTGACAAAAATACACGATATCCGAAATATCCGATATCCGGAAAAGTGAAAATCGAAGGATCCGATCAGAAAACCGGATAATCGGATAGAAAAACAATTGAGAACGGATAATCGATCGGATCGAAATCGAATGAAAATCGGATAATTTCGGATGAAAATCGGATAATTTTGGGTAAAAATCGGTTATTTTCAAATGAAAATCGGGTAATTTCGGATAAAACCGAAAAGATTTGCGTTCATTTTACTCAATTCAACAATCGCGCCCTGAAGGTAATTCCTGACCCACTGCCTACTGTTTCTGCCTTGTCCGAAATTCGAAAGCAAACTCCGTCGACGTGCCCGACGCAGACGCAAATGACGATGATGTGCGCCTGTGATTGACGCGCGCACATGTACCAGGTTGTCCAATAATTCTTGTCCGAAAATTTCACCATTTTTAATTTTTTCAACTTTATTGAAAAATAAGTCTAATCAACATTATTATCACCACAGTTATCCACAACAGTGGCCCATCAATTGGGCAGGACGCCGATGCCCTTCGCCCAGAACTCTGGGGGCTGCGACTCGAAGAATTCCGCGATGTCGGATTTGAGGTTGTCGTAGTTGGTGAATTTTCTTCCGGCCAAATGGTGCTTCAGCGGGCGGAACAAGTGGTAGTCGGAGGGGGCGAGGTCTGGGCAATACGGCGGATGGGTAACCGTCTACCAGCCGAGCGTTGCCAACTTCTGCTGGGTCTCCTTCGCCACGTGGGGGCGCGCGTTGTCGTGCAGCAGGTGGATCGAGGCCCGTCGGGGACGCTTTTCTCGGATGGCGGCGGCTAGTTTCTCGAGCTGATCGGTGGGTGTAGATGGAGGCGGTGACCATCCTGCCTTGCGGGAGCAGCTCGAAGTACAGCATGCCCTTGGTGTCCCACCAGCAGCAGAGCATGATCTTCAGCGGGTGCAGGTCGGCTTTCGACGTCGTCGGCGGCTCTTCTCCGCGCGGGATCCACACGGCACGGCGGGCGACGTTGTCGTAGAGGACCCAGCTTTCATCCCCAGTGACCAGGTCCTCGAGAAACTCCTTGCGATGCGAACGAAGGAGGAGGGACTGGCAGACGGCCACGCGGCTCTGCTTGTTGGCGTCCGTCAGACGGTGGGGGGATCCAACGGGCCAGAACTTGTGGCAGCCGAGTAAGTTGAGTCGATTGTGGATGGTGGACTTGCTGCAGCCGAGCGTCGTCGCCATTTCACGGGTGGTGGCTTCCGGCTTCTCCTTGATACAGCGACAAACTTCGTCATCATCCACCGTAGAGGGCCTCCCGCTGTGCTCCCTGTCCTCGAGGTTCGTGTCGCCGCTCTCGAAACGATTGAACCAGCGGCTGACTGTGCGTTGGGACACTGCATCCTCCTTGCACGCTCTGCAGATGTTGGCGACCGCGGTGCCCGTATCGTTGCCCAGCAGCCACTCGTAGTACACGAGCGTCCGAATTCGACCTTGGTCCATCTTAGCTTGTACTGGTAGCTAGACGCGGCGACTGCGCCTTATATACCCCTAGCCTAGAACTTTTGAGAACCTTCTAGAAGGTTCTTACACTGACCTGATATCATAACACTTCTGAGGAAAATTGTAGAATTTTGAAAATTTTCGGACAGGAATTATTGGACGGCCTGGTATTTTGACGCATTGTTGGCGTCAAAATTGAAATTCCGAAATCCAGAAGATTCTTTCGTCTACTATTCTTCTTCTCAGCCATTGGTAAGCATCGCATCAGAGACGCAGAAAGTTGGCAACCTCACACGGCTTGCACTATAAATATAGAGCAGATAGGGTTGTAGGTCTAACCGGACATGAAAATAGATGCAATGAATCATGTCTAACACGTTGAGAATCAGGGCATTTATCGGGGACTGACTGGTCAATCCTCTGTGCGTAGGCCTTCACGTAGGTAGAATGACCGCATCGAAGACCTGTTAGGATGGTTCGAGTTCGATTGCCCAGGATTCGCTGCATTACATTACTTTCCAATTGTCAGACCTCTAAATTTTCCCTGTACTAACATGTAGTCATCGAAAAGTATGGGCGCAGTGAGGTCAAACACGATTATGATAAAGTTGACTTGGATAGTGACGGTCTACTTTCGGAGAGGAAGATGTGTCGGAAGAAGACACCGAAATAGTCGACTGAACGCGTGTCTTCAAATGCGCTGTACGATTAAAGCAACCATATCAGTCCAAGATCTCCAATTATGTCTTGTTTTAAGGTCAGCACGATAGTTTGTTGCAATTTTTTTCCAATCTGGGGTGGAATTCACGAAACGCTAACCACGTTTCAACCATGGCTAGCGTAGCCATGGCTATGCACATCGTGTGCAAATCGATCGGCCTCAAACCTTGGCTAAAACGTGGTTATCGTTTGGTGAATTCCAGCCCTGAAAGTTTCCTAGTACCGGTCCAACTTCTCATGTCAACTATTGCTTTAAAATTTCTCAAAACCGGTGTTTTGTTTGTTTCTACGAATTATATATGAAGATTATATTTGGCTTTAGAATTGTATTTGCTTGAATACACGGAGTTGACTCTTCGGTACTACTGAAAATTTTTCTCATCCGTTTCTCCATCCGAATTATCCGATGGATCCGATTTTATCCGATCGGATAATCGATAACCGATCCGGTCGAAAATTCTCGTTTCGGATAGGATTCGTTATCCGAAATTCTCGAATGGGCCAGTATCCGTTTTATCCGATGAGTCGGTTTTGCAAAATCGGCAATATCCGAAAATCCGATCCGACGCGATTTTGGCCATCGAATGGAATGTATACTCCACATGCAGAAAAACTCCGAAAATGACAGTGATGAGAGCTCGAAAAGCGGAAAAAACTTCAAGAAGGGTTTTGGCGCGAATTTCAAATTCGTATTTACAATGTGTTCGATTGAGTTTTCGCTTACAAAAAGAAGGTTTTTCATGAGCACCTTCGACATTTTCGTTCACTAGAGAAGTCAAGCTACACAAAAACATGAAAAAAAATGATATACGGTTTTCTGCGCGTACGATGCCTTTAAGATCGTGGCCAATGGCCATGGCTGGTTCCAAAGATCGCGCACCTCAGCGAGATGCGGCAGCTTAAGACCTAAAGAATTATCATGCTCAACATACGTCCGAGTTGCAGCTGGTCAGGAATACAAATTAGCGCGAACATCTACTGACAAGTCGACATGAGTCTCGCATGCAGTTGTTTTGTCATTTACAAATGCTTTGCACTCGCAAATCTTGCATTATCAATATGTCTGGATAAATCCCTCATTTTAAACTGTTACTATTGTGTGCATTTTGCTCCCTCTTCAGTACAAGCATTCGTTGCAATCATGATGTGCCTATATGTATTCCTCGTAGGCGTTTACATATAACAGTACTATAGCTTTTACCTGAACAAAATCAGTTTCCGCATCTCTTGCAAAAACGGAGAGTTCGGATAATTGCTGTAGGAAAGTCGACAAAGGGAAAGCGGAAATTGCCAATACAGTTGAGAGAAATGGTCAACAAGCAGGACAATTTTATATGCGTAGCAGAAGACCTTTACTAGCTTACCAAGTAATCGCATAGTAATAAAATAAAAAATACAAAATAAAATAAAATAATAAAAAAATCGTACAGCTCACCGCAATGTTTAAGGGACATGGTGCGGTTGCGGTCACATACTAAAACTACGGTTGAAGACACCAGATTTCATTATCGATCAACAGCACAGCTGACTTTCTGTTTGAATTTTTTTCTTTTTTGGCGTTATTTTTGTTTCTGACTGTTTAAATATTGCGAATAGGGGCTATTCTTAGTGCGTGAGGGAAATTAGCCGTTTGTTCGGGCTTCAAAGTGTTTTTTTTTTCAAAATTCTGCTTTGAAATCAAAAAAAAATGGTAAACCTCTATCGCACACTAAGAAAAGCCCCTTCTATTCGTAATATGATAAGAGTCAGAAACAAAAACAATGCCGAAGCAAACAAGAAGAAAAAAAGAAAAACCGTAAATCACCCAGAAAATCAGGTGTGCTGTCGATCGATAACGAAATCTGGCGTCTACCACCGTACATAGTTTTAGTGTGTGACCGCAACCGCAGCATGTCCTTTTAACACTGTGGTAAACTGTGAATGCCGATATTTCTGATAGGGCAGCCATGTGCCTCGAAACATTCAAACCTCTCAAACAATCAATATGCATACGAGCTGTATACTCTGACCCGATCGAGTCAGTTAGTGGGGAGCAGGGATTATCGGGATTCCGATTTTCGAATTTTGATTTCCGCATGTTTTCAGTTTTCCGATCTCCGCAAAATGGGTGCGGAAATTGGAACAAAATGCGGAAATAAACTTAATTTGCATTCACTTTCAAAAGTTGAAGAGATTGGGCTCCTTAATCTCTGCCGACACTTGATAAAGCTCCCCAATTTTGGTGAGATCTTCTTGGGACCATAAATCTGATTCTTAACGGGCTAGTTTCAAGCATGTAGAAGTATCTGGGAATCATGAATTGATCTCAAAAGTGAAGTGCTTTTAGCCAGCGTGGCCATTCAGGATGAAATGTACTTCTGTAGAGCCGTTTTTGACGTAGAATCCAATCACGTTCCTCCCAGCTGCCTAAAACCACTCTGAATAAAGATAGACGCGTGTTTCAAAGCCTGGCGGCAAGGTGAGGATACCCCATGGAATTTTTGAGAGTTTTAAAAAAATTTCGGCCTCTGCTCAAAGCTTGTGTTCGGAGGTGAACTAGGGTGGTGAAAACAAATCTGGAGTTCATTTGTCAAAATTCTGAAGTTTACCGCAGGTTACGTACGGTAGGTACCATTCCATTTTGGGCGAAACCTGCCTTAGTACCAATTTTGAGAAGCGACAATTGGACCTCAAATTTGTATTCACCACCCTTCGCCGCACACCCCTGATCTCGCTGCTTGCCTTCTAATTATTCAACCTCAGGTGACCTGATTCTTGCTTAAAGTGGTGGACTTTGATTTTTTTCCTCACCGTACAAAATTTTGGACCCTAGTTCGGAGAAGTTATGACGGCCCTCTCTTTATTCTGCATTTGCATGCTTCATTTACCATAGTCTGGAATACATCAACCTCTCAGATACATCCCTAGTTATAACATTCTGTCAGTTGCAGGGCGTTGGCCTAAAGGCGCAAAAAGACCATGACGAAGCACAACTCCCCCCACACAAAAGATGAAAGCATATTGTCACTGGAAAGTTAATTAACAAGAGAAAGGAATACTATTAGAAGAAAAAGTCGGCCCACGAGGTTTTCCCTGTCCGATGATGTGGGAAACGATTGTTACGAAATTCGTCTCATGGTTTTTTACAGGGTGGTCAGTCTGCCATTGCAACCGAACAACATTAGATCTCGGTTTGAAATGCCGCTTTTCCCCATCAAATTCCCTTGCACCTGCATTTTATGACCAAAAGCCATTTGTCCTATCTCCGAAATAGGCAACCATGTCGTCCGTAAGCCGTCGTCACTTCGTCATCCTCGTCAAAAGATAGACGTAAATCCACCTCATGCAAATCACGAAAGCGGAGAAACGATCATCGCGAAGATGACAGAAGACGTCATTCCCTCAATCTCAACTGTGAACATCACTTTTGGTTAAAAATTTTCGGTTATCCGTCTCCGAGCTGCTTTTTCTGATAAGTCATCTGTGAATCGCCTTTCGCCAATTCCGCTAGCGGTTCATAAATCTTTATGAAATTAATGTTTTCGTAGGTCACATCATTGGAATATATCACAATTCTAGGTTTTTTTTCAGTGGCTTCGAATTTAGGTTTAAAGGCAGTGTTCACGATGATTCTCGTTTCCAAGTTTTCCACTCTAAACAATGCGTTGGCTACCAAGTGTCACCAAAATCACGAAGAAACGGCGAGAAACGCACTAATTCGTCTTATTTCAGTGACATTATTCTATGGCCTGGACTAGTCTGGTTGGATGAACCTGTTCATGGTGGTTGTCACCGGTAAAAAAATGGGACTAATCGAAAATGAAAGAATATTTTGGGCAAAACAGTATTAGTTAGGGCCCGAAGGAAAGAACGGAGCAACAAAATAGAGAATCGCAGAAGACGGGCCCCTAAAAAATTTCATTGTCACAACAAACAGTTCCATTGATACTTAAGAGGCGGGCTGGATACTTAAGCGATTTCGTGCCCTTCTGGTGCGTTTTTCTCGGTTTCTTCTGTCATTTCAGTTCTACTCGAGGGCCAAGCAATCGATTTAGCGATTCATCTCAAAATCGAAGAATATCGTGAACACTGCCTTTAAAGTGGTTAGCGCTACTGGCACTCAAATGACCTCCATTGGCTTAGCGTGACTTTATAAAGAATCTCCGACTTTTCTATAATAAGCACTGCTCGCTGATGTTTTGTTATGTTATGTTGTGTGTGTTATGTTATGTGTATGTTACGTGTATGTTATGTTATGTTATGTTATGTTATGTTATGTTATGTTATGTTATGTTATGTTATGTTATGTTATGTTATGTTATGTTATATGTATGTCATGTTATGTTATGTTATGTTATGTTATGTTATGTTATGTTATGTTATGTTATGTTATGTTATGTTATGTTATGTTATGTGTATGTAACGTGTATGTTATGTTATGTTATGTTATATGTATGTCATGTTTTGTTATGTGCATGTTATGTTATGTTATGTTATGTTATGTTATGTTATGTTATGTTATGTTATGTTATGTTATGTTATGTTATGTTATGTTATGTTATGTTATGTTATATGTATGTCATGTTATGTTATGTTATGTTATGTTATGTTATGTTATGTTATGTTATCTTATGTGTATGTAACGTGTATGTTATGTTATGTTATGTTATATGTATGTCATGTTTTGTTATGTGCATGTTATGTTATGTTATGTTATGTTATGTTATGTTATGTTATGTTATGTTATGTTATGTTATGTTATGTTATGTTATGTTATGTTATGTTATGTTATGTTATGTTATGTTATGTTATGTTATGTTATGTTATGTTATGTTATGTTATGTTATGTTATAGTTATGTTATGTTATGTTATGTTATGTTATTTATGTTTTGATCTGTTATGTTTTGTTATGTCATGTTAAAATATGTTATGCTATATTATTTCATGTTATGATATGTTACAATATGAAACCCCGCGAAATCTCGTATGCTGATGTGTGCTGTTCTGTTCTGTTATGTTGTGCTATGTATGCCTCGACTATTCCCATGCTTACCCATGTGCAATAGACTAGTTCACTCTCATTAACTTTACAAAAAGGAATGCCAAGTTTAGCGAGCGCCCTTTCAGTGAACGTTTCACATCATAACATGACTTGACATAACATAACACAGTTTTACATGATATGACAAATAATGACGTAACACAAAGGTACACATCATTACCTAGCGCAGTAGCTTAAAGGCACAGTCCAAGCTCAGGAACGAAATCTGAGATTTCCACATATTCTTGAAGTTCACCCACCCTAACTAGCTCCTGCCGGATGCGAGCTCTCGATTCCTCCGAATAATCGAGATGTAGGGGGAAGCCACCCTTGGGTGCCCATATCAGGAAGCCACTTTGTCACGCCCCTTTAACGATGTTTCGAGCTCAACAGCGGCGAGATGAGCGATGGTTTCCGACCAGTATCCCCATTCTTCCCTCAATCCCCAGCTTATTTCTTTACTCAGGTCGGAGCACATACATCGGTGGAAAATGACGGAAGGTACGAGCCTCGGACAACTCGTCCACCATGCAACCGTTCAAAATTTTTTGAGGTGCCATAACTTCGCTATTAGGGGGTCTTGTACGATTCCAAAGAAATCATTGGAATCAGAGTGAGATCGTTTTCAAGATAGGTAGAAAATCAGAGAAACAATTTTGAGGTTGGACTGTGCCTTTGAAGGCAGTGTCCACGATAAAATCTCCGAGTTTTCTCCGGAAATCGAGAGGTTCGAGTCTTGTCTAACCAGAAACGTTGAGAAAACGGCTAAGAACGAGCACGAACGAGCCTTATACGGCCCTAATTTGAGTGTTCCGCTCACGCAACACCCACTCTCTCAACGGCTACCGATAAAGTTGTCCAACTCAAAATTCCAGTTTGAGAAGGGAATCGATCATCAAATAGGGTAAGTTTAGTTGAGTGGAGTGGACTATAGCCCCCTGAGTGTGTGCTGCTTCCTTAAAATGGGTTTTCCAGTTATTTACGGATCAGACGCGGTTGAAAGTGATGGGCGTTGCGTGAGCGGAACACTCAAGTTTAGGGCCGTACAGTGCTCTTCCGTACTTGTGCCAAGCCGATTTTTCAACATTACTATTGTGCGTACGTTAGAAACCGCTATTTTAGCTTATTCTGGGCGCTTTTCTTCGCTATTACCTAACTATTCGTTAACTCACGACCAAACAACCCCATTTTGAGTTGAACTCGAATATTTTATTCATCGTGAACACTGCCTTTAAACACTTCCTTAGTCGTTGCTTTGTTCTATCCATTCAAAAACCGTCCGCAGCATGAAAGCTCGAAAAGTTCTGCACGAACTACATGTTACCCTAACTCAATTTAGCCTAATGTGCAAATAAGCTGCACGTCATGACTCAAACTTACATCATTATATGCCGGTTCTCGATAGACCTGAATGGAATGTGCCGCTAGTTCCAACACTGCTTCGCATTCCTATCTAAAATATACCAGAAAAGCTCTCAATTTCCGGGAGAAGCTCCTGCGAAATATCTGAATCATTCAACTTCCTGCCCCTTACGCCTATCTTGGTGTTTCTTGTGTAATGCACAATCCTCGGAAATACGATCGTCTTGTCTTGGAGGCAGCGTTCACGATGATCATCCTCGTTGACTTTTCCACACTGAAATGATAGGCGAGGATTCTAGGCTCCCAGTGTCGAAATAACGGTAGAAAACGAGCCAGCAGCGGCAAAATAACGGCTGCAAACAAGCGTTTTTGGGCCCCAGACACGCCTGGTGCCCCAGATCGATCCGCCCCCTCGAATGATCAAGTGAAGGAAGTGCTGATAAGTGAGCTGATCGCTTCATTGGACTGATAGGTATCACTCTCCCTAGCGATCAATTCCTCCACGCTCAAAAATCAACGTAAACAAGGGAGGGCCTATTTTGGCTTAAAAACGCGTCTTCCGTGTCCTTTTTAAGGCATCGTGCACGATGAAAACCGTATTTGGGGTTTTGACGTTTTCGTGTTGTACTATCCCTATAGTGACTAACGGTAGTAAAAGG
Source organism: Aplectana chamaeleonis (assembly GCA_029168955.1). NCBI lineage: Eukaryota > Metazoa > Nematoda > Chromadorea > Rhabditida > Cosmocercidae > Aplectana > Aplectana chamaeleonis. Next base: position 31,154 of record JAPDOI010001582.1, on the reverse strand, counting down.
CCTTCTCAAAAACGTCAGCTTTTTAAGAAAAACCCATGTTTAGAAAGTTCATAGCAAATTTCAATTTCGCGCCGAGATCAGCTTGGGATAGTTGCGCGGAAAACACAAGGAACAGTTCTACCCTCCGTCCCTTGGCGCAGTGTTGGGAGCAATTCACCAAGGATGCCGCTCAACTACGACTTTAACGAAATTAATATGGATTACCAACCTGCCGCGTCCATCACCACCAGGTGCTTCCAATCGGTGCCGTAAGCGGAATCGACTGGCGTGTGCATTACGCCCTACGACACGTCAAGGCGCGCCCGCCGGCAGCAACCACGGAGTTTTGTCCCTTGTAACAACGGATCGACCCCAAGGCCGGCCCCCCAAACCCAGGAAGCCATTTTGAGGTAAGGTAATCTTCATTCAGAGGCGATTTTGGAACGTCAAACTTTCTGAGTGACATTGTCATGACCTACTAGTCCGGAATGAACGTATACACCCAAATATGGTTTTCATCGCGTACAAAGCCTTTAAGCATGCCTTGCTATATAGGGCACCAGACCTTTCGTAAACCGTGGAGGTATCGGAAGTGAAATCTATCGTGAACACTGCCTTTAAATGATTTTTGCGGTTTAATCATATTGAGTGAGTTGATTCTTTTAATCATTCTATTTTGAAGAACTCCTTCTAAATAAGAGTTTTTTAATGCTTATGTTTCTATGTAAAAATCTCTCAGAATAAGGAATATCCCTTTCGAATTTTCTGAAATTCTCGTGGCGCCTCAGTTCCTCGTGCCACATGATCGACACAGCCTACATGACCCAGAGAGCCGTTTTCACTGGTCTACAGTGTTATGGATACGCAATATTGAGGTCTAAAGCTTTGCCAACTGTTTTAACATAGTTCGAGCTTAGGAATGAGAAGAAGAAAACCAAATGTGTTTTTTGCTCGAACGCTGTCCTTGATGTTGCCGAACACCTCAATTACTGCCCCTGGTTTCGATGAAATGGGTTCGTAAACACTTCAAAAGTTCAGAAGTGTACATAAACGTAACCCCAAAATATGAATTATTTTTCTATATCTAAGCTTTAGAGATCTACTTCCTCCATTATATCCGCAGCAAAAACCACGCCTTTGTTGCAAATGTTATTGATGAGGGAATGTCGGAGACGCTAGTTTATTATTTCTTTTCCTATGCATAAAGATGATTCTTGTCATTACTACGAAGAAAGTGGTTGAATGCCAGTCGTGCACGGTTTCAACACTTGTGAGCTTCTTTCATCTCTATATTAGAGTGTTGCTTCGAATAATATTTTTTTGGATAAATCTTATTTTCTCTTCATGATCGAAATGGTTCCAACAGTGCTCGTTTTCCTACAAAAAAGCTACTCATAATTGATAAATAAAGGATTCTGTTTATTCATTAGAACGCTGAAGTCAATAATTGAGCTTTTTACTCGAATATTGGAATAATCGAATAAATTGTACAGTTTACCGCAATGTTAAAGGCAGTGGTCGCGATCAGGTATGCTTGACGTCTTTTTCTCTCCAAATCCTTCTCTGGGTCTCGAGTAGTAGGACCTATGAGAAAAAATCGCGAAAAAACCCTGTTTCGAGCCACATTTCGAGCGTGAACTTTCCTGTCTTTTGATGGTGGACGAGCCCCCTCCACATCATCGGCATCGATGACCTCTAATATCAAGAACATCAGCTGGCTTGAAATTGCATTTCAATCGATGAACCTTCGGATTTATGTACACATCTAGTCAAAAAGGTTGACTGAAGTGATGCTTCCATCATTCAACTGTCTTTATTCGTTAAATTTGCATTTATTTCATCTTCGGAATGTCGATGATTTTTGACTGCTAGGCATGAGACTGCGATCTTTTTCGTCATCGCTGTGCACGTGTGCACGAACTGGCATATTTAGGCCCTAGAAACTCTAATTCTAGCCCGTTTTTCACCGAGCTACCCTCATAGTTTTTCAGCTGTTTTTGATCGAAGTCGATTTTTGTAGTTTTTTCGATAACGTTTTTCATCGTGACCGCTGCCTTTAAAGGCACTGTTCGCGATAAACTTCATCCTCGAATTTTTCATGACAAACGCTTCTCGCGGCTCCCAGAAGCAGAACAGCGTCGAAAAAACGGGAAGAAAAGCTACCCAGGAGCCGCGAAACGGCTTAGAAAAGTGGGCAAGCCCCGCCTCTTTCCGCCCCTCGACGTGAACAAAGGAACACTCGAAATCGTGAGTAGAGCGATTGTTTCCGATCAAAAGCCCCGTTCTTCCCTTCATTCTCAACTTCTCTCTTTTCTCAGGTCAGCTCGCATACATCGGCTGCAAAACACGGAAGTTACAAGCCTCGGACAACTCTTCCACTATTTTCCCTAGCTCAATTTTCGAGGGACCATAACTCCATTCCCAGAAGGTCTTGTACGATTCCAGAAGTATCATTAGAATCACAATGGGACCGGTTTCAAGATAGGCAAAGAAACAGAAAAGCGATTTCTATCGCGAACAGTGCCTGCAAAAGGAGATTGTGCAGTTGCGGTCACACACTAAAAACTACGGAGGAAGACGCCTAATTTCATTATCGATCGACAGCACAGCAGATTTTCTCTGTAAATTATGGATTTTCTTGTTTGTTTCGGCATTAACTTTGTTTCTAACTGTTTAAATATTGCAAATAGGGGCTATTCTCAGTGCGCGAGAAAAATTAGCCGTTGTTTTGGGCTGCGAAGTGTTTTTCGTCTCAAAATTCTGTTTTAAAAACGAAAAAAACGACAATTTTCTCTTGCACACCAAGAAAAGCCCCTATTCGTAATATCGTAAGAGTCAGAAACAAAATTAATGTCGAAGTAAACAAGAAAAAGAAAAGAAAAACGGTAACTCACCCAAAAAATCAACTGTGCTGTCGATCGATAGTAGAATTAGGCGTCTTCCACAATAATTTTAGTGTGTGACCGCAACCGCACCATGTCCTTTTAACATTGCGGTAAACTACAATAGCGCCTCTTTGATTGAATAGAAATTGATTTTTTTCATCTCATATGGTAGCCTTGCCCCTCACCTAGTGTTTGATATCGAGTACCGTGCTTATCTGGGCCAAATTCCGGTCCGCAATTGCGTCTCGACACGCTTTGCGGCCGCACGCTCCCGAGTCAGAAGAGTTTCCAGCGCCGCAGCGACCGATCTGCTGACTCTAGATGGGTTTTGGAAACTGGAATATAAGAAAAAGTAGAGAAAATTGAATAAAAAAGCCACGACTGACTTGAGCGCGTGCGGCCGCCAAGCGTGTCGAGACGCAAATACGGACCGGAATTTGGCCCAGATAAGCACAGTACAGGTAAAACCATTTCGGCTCAGAGGAAATTTCAGAATCAGGAAGTCGACTTCGGTTAAATCTATTCAGTCGATCAATCGAAAAGTTCAAGATTCGGATAAACCAAAAAGTCGATCATTCGAAAAAGAACCATTTTCGATTCAATCGAAAAAGGCCATCATCCAAAGAACGTGACTTTCGGATAAGTCTAGAAGTCGATGAAAAAAGTGTGACTTTCGATTTATTTGGAAGTCGGCTGCTTTTTCTCTGAAATTCTTGCTCCTCAGAAAGATGTTAGAAATCGCAATTTCTCCATACATATCGTCTACCACTGGATAAAGGGAAGCCGCGACGCTGCTTGACGGAAAAATTTGCGCGCGGAAAAACGAAAGGAGGATAGCTATTGATCGAACGATTTCGCACCCGATTGCTGAGGACAGTTCCTCTCGATAGTCACTGACGGTACACTATACTTGTTATCCGAAGCTAATTTTTCGGATAATGGATTGATTCGAAAATTGCCGATTTCAAAAATTCCGAATATTGGTTCGATTCAGATCATGCGCTTTTTCAAATTTACAGATATTGGATCGATTCAGATAATGCCATTTTTCCAATGATTCGGATACGGATATCCGGTCGGATATTTTTGGAACAAAGTTGAGGCAAAACGGTGAAAAATAAACCAGCTACTCAAGGCAAGCCTATGAAAACACTCATACTTGAACACACAGTAGTACTTCATTGCTGTTGCAGCATGGTAACATCGAAACTTCCAAGCTTCATATATGCATAATAATAAAAATATGAAAACTAATCTTCAATTACTATATTGTCGTTGGGAGGCACAGTATTATCCCAGGATCCGCAAATCCTTATCAGAGCATATAAATCTTACGTTAGTCCAGTGGTTGAAAACGGTACCACGGTGTTTAATCCCTATTTAAAAAAGGATACTGCTGCTTTGGAAAGTGTGCGAACCAATTCTACGAGAAAACTTGCCTTACGTTGCAGTGGTGTAGATTATCGTTTTATACCCAATGGTGTGGTAAGAGGGCAAGTTTTCGGGTTACGAAGTCTTGAAAGTGGGAGAAAACGCAACGATCTAACCATGTCATACAAAAATAATTAATCGCAAGGTCTCACTCCGATCATCCGACTTTTTCACTTTTGTGAATTCACGCCTAAGAGGGAAAGCTCAGACCGAAAATGTCTCGGACGCTGGTCAGGTCAAAATTTTTCTGTAATAGAGTAGTTCCACCGTTACATTTGTTGATTAATAGAGACGCATTGTGTTTGAATCTCAATTCCTTCAAAAAAGTAGTTCACCAGGTAATTTGCTCTAACTCGTCGTAGAAATCCCATTGTTTTATAGTCTGTCTTACTTTTATGCCCGGTTTTTTTAGTTTTATCCTGATTTATCCTTCATCGTCATGTTCCATTTTGAATTCCTCCATTTAGCATTTGAGAACGCTTCCGGCGTATGTACTGTGCTTATCTGGGCCGAATTCCGGTCTGCAATTGCGTCTCGACACGCTTTGCGGCCGCACGCGCTCGAGTCAGCCGGGTTTCCAGCGCCAAAGCAGACTCGATGTGTCTTTTTTTATTCAATTTTCCTTAAATTTTCTTAGTTTCCACTTTACAAAACCCATCTAGAGTCAGCAGATCGGCGGCTGTGGCGCTGGAAGCTCTTCTGACTCGGGAGCGTGCGGCCGCAAAGCGTGTTGAGACGCAATTGCGGACCGGAATCTGACCCAGATAAGCACAGTATCTAATGGTATTGATGTTATGATTTCTTCATACACGTGCACTATGTGTGCGTCCACAAATAAATGAATAATTCTAATCACAGGTTTGATTAAAGACAACTAGCAAGTTAAAAGTATGCAAAGCGACTATGCAAAGAACTTCTACACTGAATAACTACCCACTTGGTCATCTCACTTGACCACGCCCATTGTTCTGCGCCGCAACGACTCTTCCGTTTTCGGAAGGAGGAAAATTCTGCGTTGATGTACTTAATAGAAGGCGGTGTGGAAAATGGGAGTGGCCTAGTGCAATTTTATCTGATTTTATCCAAAAGCTATACGATTTTATCCAAAAATTATCCGAAATTTATACGAATTTTATCCGATTTTATCCGCATTTTTGACCCTTCGGATAGTGGTTCGATTCAGGTAATGCCTATTTTGAATTTCCCGGATATTGGTTCGAATCAGATAATGCGTTTTTTTTCCGAATTCTCGGATATCGGATTATCCGAATCTCGAATATCCAGTCGAATATCCGAAAAGGAGTGATTCGGATACTTAGTAGTACACACACCCTCCCCTAGGTGAGATTTCGTTCGGCCACTGTCACGTTGAATTAAATAGAAGCGCTCCCCAAATTTCTTATTTCCAGATCAACACTCCTCTGAATCTCTTTTATTCAGAAAGCTTCAGAAAAAACCAATTCTCCTTCCTTTCGTGTAATCCTTTTTCAAGTAATCGCGAATAATTTTACGAATTTCCCTTCCATTTATTCCTTTTTTGTATATTATTTTTCTGCAGTTTTCTAAATTCACAAATATGCAATAGAGTAACTTAGGGGGACTGATGCGGAAATGAAAGACTTTATTAAGCTGTTACATCTCCGTGTCGTAAAAATCAATCGCCTAATTGAAGGGTCGCCGAATTTTTAAGTCGCTTGAAAAAGCTTTTTTCCATTCGACACGTCAATCTTTCAGAAAAATCGTGTGATATTTGACCTATTCAAAAGGCATTTTGTCGAAAAACTTAATTTTCGACTAATTCCGAAGAATCGGGTCATTCAAAAAACGAAATTTTCCAAGTATATCAGCTGATTATCAATCTTCCAATTTTTTCCATCAAGCAGCATCGCGACCTCTTGAGGCAGTCATATACGTGGGTTATAGCCCACCAGTGGAAAGTGCGTATTGGGACAGAATAGCATGAATAATGGTTTATGGGGATCGAGATGACAGCAGAACAGAGGGGATCGGCCCAGGGAAACCTCTGTTGAGAGGTTTCCAGGACGGTGGGTCTGGGGTTACATGCGTTTGTGGTATCGGGGCATTTTAGCCCAGGAACGGATCCTGTCGAGCAGTGGTGTAGGACGAGCCATTGGGCGTGAAACGATGGTTGATGATTGACGACTGATATCTCAAGGCTTTGGCACCGAAGTGGTGATCGGTCGTTGTGTGAGAGGCATCCACAATCGGAATGTATCATATATAAACATGATAAGCCGCGGAACGGCAAGGCCCTCATATTAATTCCGCGCTCAAGTCCCTGATATCGCGCTGATTAACAGTTACACAGCGCCGCGCTGGCGTGGAGAGAAAGGGAAGTCCCTGATATTCCAATCCGCGCTAACTTCTGACCCCTTACAAGGCGCAGACAATACTCCTCAACACCAGGTGCGTGACGCGTGGGCGTAGCGTTAGGGTATGGAACGGCCTGACGCCACCCACGCGCGCGAAGACGTGTCCGCTCCGCCATGTGGCTGCGGAAGGCCGTAACGACTTTTCCACCATTTTTTATTGTTAAAGGCAGTGTTCACGATAAGAATCGTTTTTCTGCTTTTTCCGCCTATCTTGGGAATGCGGTCCCATGCTGATTTCAATGATGTTTTGGAATCGTACAAAGACCTTCTGGGAACGGAAATATATTCCCTCAAAAAATTGAGCTTAAGGAAACGTGGTGGACGAGTCGTCCGAGGCTTGTAACCTCCGTCTTTGCAGCCGATGTATGCGAGCTGATCTTGGAGTAAAGAGAGAAGTTGAGAATGAAGGGAAGAACGGGGGGCTATTAATCGAAACCATCGCTCATCTCACAGTCTCGAGCATTCATTTGTTCACGCCGGTGGGCGGGAAAGTGCATCTGGGGTGTGACGATGCTGACGGGTGTCAAAACTTTGGGGCCGTAGGGGACCGTTCCAAGCTCAATTTTCTTAGTTTTCCAACGCTGTAGGGTTGCGCTAGTCCCCGCAGCTGCCCATCTCCACCAAAAAATCAGGACATGGTTTTTATTGCGGACACTGCCTTTAATCTTATCATCAAGTTCATTACCCGTTTTATGATGTGATGATTACACTGCCACAGTACTATCCTCTGGTTACTTCATGATGGTGAACGCATGCACAAATGTCGCTTGTTCGGCAAAGTTAAGGAACACTCTAAACCGCTACGCTATTAGTCGCCGCTGAAGCGTTCATTGTCTTCGCAAGCCATAAACGGCGCGCAAAAGCTATTTATACTCTAACGCCACGCTTAGCGTACGCGCGTGCGCGCTGACGTTGAGATGTATGAATTTGCGCCCTTTAGGGCTAGTTGTTGGGATTGGTGAAAATCGTGAAAATCAGCAATTATTGCAGTGAAATCCCCAAGAAAGTTCATTCCGTGAAAAATATTCTGCCAGTGGTGCAATGCTGAATATTACTTGAATGATTCTTATGAAAATTCTGTTTTTCTGGCCTTTTTGGTTTTTTCGTCATTCTTAGCCTACATTGATTTGTGTCTCCAAGAAACCGCCGGGTCGTCGGGATCTTGATTTCCAGTGAGCTTTCTGTCTACTATCAATCTTTACAGATTTGGTGCAACTAACATGACGTCCGGAAGATCTTTTCAACGACTTTGTCTTGGATCTGACACACTTATTTTGTCTCCCACCAGAGTGCAGCATTCTTTCTCGTCGGGTCGAGGCAATTAGCATCATCGAGTGGGCTGGTTATGGGGCGTATGGGTTATGGATGCGGAATTCGTGATTTCACGTTGCATTACCACATAGTATATCATTTCAGGTGTGCAGTATTCCATTACTTTCTAGGCCTTCTTGCAAGTGTGACGCTACTGCCTTTGCTACTCCTTCGACGTTTTTTCAAATCTAAACCGCCTTTGCTCAAATCGTGGAGTAAGCAAATATACACACAGTGCAAAATAGCGCCCAAAAAGTCTTCGGACGTATGGTCTTCTTCTTCTCAGGTCGCCAGCGAATGGGCGAGGTGCGATCAAAGTGGTTACAGCCGAGCGCCGCTCGTGACACCGCCGGGCCAACGGGGTTTCTATCGCGCGCGATCGTCCACCCGTCAGGTAGGGCCCGTTCATTGGCTAGGATCTTCAAAATGGAGCACAGACGACTCTAATACGCGTCCTGCAATTTGAAAATACAAAATCTGAAAACTGGCTTGTTCCATTGATATCTTTGATTTTCTTTGAGGACCATTTGCTCTTTCTGCCTTGACATTTAGCAGTTTTTCAAAGCCATGCTACAATGCCGATAACTGATTAATGGTTTGCATTTGTTCCGAGAAAACAGATTAAATCTGTAAATAATACCGAGAAATCGTTAGTTATTTTTCATATTAAACGAAATGTGCAATCTAAATCAAACGTTGAGTATGCATCACCAGGTGTAGCTCATGATGCCCTATAAGCGAGAATAACACCAGTTTCGCGAAGTAAAATAAGTGGGTGAAGCAGGGGTTTAGCAGACCGTTTAATCGTTCATGCGGGAAAGTCACGTCCCTTTGCGGACCTAATAATTCAAAATGACAAAGGAAATCAGTCGTTCCTTAGACGAATTTTTTTCGTCCATTTTGAGAGTTGCGATTCCGAGAAGAAACATCTATAATTTTGTGGCTTTTCTTTTTTTGAAAAATCGTAATCAACTCTATGCTCTTAACTAAAGAGCGTCGAAGAGTTTTGGGATCAACCTCTATTAAAGAGCATCCCTTGAAGTTTTTTATTTTCAGTTCCAAAATTTTCACCGTCCCCCCGCAAATTTCCTTGTTTTTTCTGAAAATTTCTACGTAATTCTCACTGTTCTTTCCTGGTGTAATGTCAATAATCGCTAGATCCTGAGGTCCCCGTCATAATTGGACGATAGCCCGCATTTCCACCTGATCGATATGCAAGTAAAGCATCGTGGAAGTGGGCGACAAAAATTGTCCTTTTTGGTAGGTCCTCTGGTCGTCCATAAACCTTTCCTGAAGTCCCACTGCCCATCGAAGCGTTAGATCAATAAAATCATTAACACCATTGCGGCAACCCGTCGAGCGGAGCTCAATGTGGAGGACCCAGGAGAGACTAACAAGGGCGGGAAGTGCTTTAGAGTGTCAAAACGCATCTGCGAAAACGATCTAAGGTACCATTAGTATCTCTTGTGGCTCAATAGGTAAGAAAATGGGCAGTATCCAGCCCTGAGCTGCAGATTCCAAGAAGTTAGGCAATCTTAAAAATGTCGATTTTGTGCGCTTTTTGTACCTTCCAGAAAGCGCATTAGTCTTCGGAAAGTCCTTTAAACGGACCTCATAAATGCAAGTTCAGCGCCAAAAACCACCCCCTTCGCTACCGTTAGGTGAAGGGCACATTTTCTATACTTTGTCCAGACTGATAGCGTTTTGAACTTGTACAGATTTTCTCGGTTGGGCAAGTTTGTTTCTACTAATTGAGGGCTCTGAAAGCGTTTTAGAAAAATAAATGTTCCAGATTTGACTTCTAAAATTCTTTTTTAAGGGCTTTTTTCGGGCGTTGATCTACGAATTTGTGGTTTATTAGTCGATTTCTCCGAAGTTTCCGTAGTTAATTTCGTTTGGAAGCTTCCTGCAACCGGGGAAAATTTCTGAGGGAAAGACGTGCCACTTTCGAGATCTCCTGGTTTTCATGATAGATACATATGTCTCAAAATCATTTGCTTGAGGGATATTTGGAGTGCTTAACATCGAATCTTGGAGTCCGGGTTCCTACTTCAATTCCCTTTCTCTTCTCTGCAGATTACGGTAGATTACGGTGGGTGTACGGTAGGTTTGAAGTCAAAATCTCAGGATTTCACTAAAAATTTAGTATACGGAGTTCGAATTTAACGTCCGTTTGTCGATTTTCAAAATACTAAGGTGGGTTTCATCCCCTAAATGGCATGTTACTCACTGTAACCTACAGTAAAACCTCAGCACTTCGACAAATAGACTTCTCAGATGCGTGTTCACCGCCCTAGATTACTCCCTACATACAGTAAGATTTGAGCTAAATCCGAGAAATTTTCTGAATCTCCACAAAAGTGGCTTTGATGGGTACCTTTTTCTCGAGGCTTGAAAAATGCTCATAATCTTTTTTTGGAACCTGCAGCTCGGGGCGGGATACTGCGCATTTTTACTTTCTTTCGAGCCAGAAGAGGTACATACTAACCGATACTAGTCTTTTTCGCAGATGCGTTTGACAATTCCCTAAAAACACTTCCCTTGTAAGGGCGAATCAGGAGGGGACTACTTCGGATTACCGTCCAACTATGGTGACGGGGGCCTTAGTGGGAGCCGCCGAAATACGGATAAAACATTCTTCTGCGAAAACCATGTCTCTGAAGACTCTGAGCTTAGTGTAGGCTATACGCCGTGGACATCGTAGTAATTTTGAACCATCCGACAAATCCATTTTATCGTCGGTGCCGGAGTGGTTTGGTATGACGCCACTAGCAAACGGGTATCATTTCTAAGGGAATATTCTCGGAATTCATGTCAGAGTAAAGTTCAAAACATCACAAACAATTTTTCTGGTAAATAATCGACTCCTAGGTCGGAGCTCAAATCCATAATTGATGAATGTGGATACATTGAATGCGAGAAATCATTCACCCACCTAACCTAAAAGCAGTGTTCACGATAAAATCGTTTTTCTGTTTTCTTCTTTCTTGCTCCATCTTGAAAACGACCCCATGCTGATTCCAATGATGTCTCTGGAAATCGTACAAGATGTCTTCTGGGAACGGAGTTATGGTCCCCTCAAATAATGAGCTAAGGAAACATGGTGGAAGAGTTGTCCGAGGGCTTGTAACTTCCGTCTTTGCAGAAAATGTATGCGAGCTGACTTGAAGAGTAAAAAGAGAGAAGGTGAGAACGAAGGGAAAGAACGGTGCTGAATGGTGGATTGGAAATCTTCGCTCATCTCACGGTCTTGAGCATTCATTTGTTCACGTCGGTGGGCGTGTGTTGCAGCTTTCTTTGGGGTTTGCCTTTGCGCTCGAATTGGCGACTTCGGCTCTTTGGAGCTTTTCCTGGCTGGTTTCCATGCGTTCTTTCGACGTTAAGCGTTACAGTGTGCCCTCTCCAGACTACCCATTCCTCAGTGGAAACTGGGACACATTTTCTTATCGTGAACACTGCCTTTATGGGAGAAGTTTGTCCTTCCTTGCTGTCCGAAAAAGCAAAAGGCACCTCAATCTGTTTTCACCATCGACGAGAAATTTTGATTTTATCCTATGGTAAACAAAAACTACTCGATGTTCCTCGCATTATACCGGAAATTCTGACTCAAGCGGTGAGAAATGAGCTGAATCTGACGTACCCACGGAAACCCTTCATGAGCGATATGTGCATGTTTTTACGCCACCAGATCAGAAATTCAAACTACAATTCATTTTGTACTTCAGTAATTATCAGCTTATCGCATCGTTGGCTGACGTGTGTCAATCACTCACCTAGAAACACAGGCACCGGTCATTTCCTTATTTCCTCTTATCACAGCTTCAGGTTCTTTGGTTCTTCTTAGCAACCTATGTATACAAACATTGTCTTAATCTTTTGCTGTCGGAAACTTAAACAGCTGAAAAGCCCATTGAATTTAATCATCAATAATAGAAGTACATAACTGCATGCTGAGTGCCTGGAAATACTGCTCGACCTTCCACTCTAAAGTCTAGAGGAGGTGCTGCCCTTCCCTATAATCCTTTTCTTTTTTGGGTGGTCTCGAACAAAAGGGGAATTCGGAGTGAGAGGGCGAAGATTACTACTATAATTTATCAACCTAAACTCGCGCCACCTCACGAGTCTTGCAACGGTTCGTGAAGTTCTTTACACATTTCATTCTGTTTCTTCATACAAATATGTACATACATATCTGCCTCGTTCTCTCTCTATGCTCGATAGGTGATCAATGTACAATCGTAGTTAGGGCATCATCTATCACAAAGAAACTACTTTTCGCCAAAGTGGCCATTCCGGGAATGAAATGTACTGTGCTAGACCCCTTTTCTGGACGTGAGGTCTGAATATGCCCCTTTGTAGCTACTTCTGAAAACACTCTGAAAAAGTTAACATAAGCTGTTTACTCCTATGGCTTCTGTACCTATCGTCAGCCTCCTCAAACCCGCTTGTAATCTTTGAAAATCTGGACGCGGACCTCATATTCGTGTTAGGCGCCGAAAACAATCTCACCTGTGCAAATTTTGAATGTCGCAATGCACACTTTGTCGGAACTTTTTGTACAGAATAATAAACGTTTTCCACTTTGTACTCGATTGCTGGTAGAGTTTTACATACACAGTTAAGTACTCAGACAGTAGGTGCAGACTGACGACCTGGCAATCAAGGCCTCCCCTCCGGGCGGTACGCCGGCATGTTGCGGGCAGATCTCTGCTCATCGTGGCCTCGGCAGGCGGATCGGAGCTCTTCCTCGTCGTCTCAGCGGGCGTGATCGCTGCGTTTTGGCGGGGCGGATAGCGGCACCTGGGGAAAGTTGATCACCGCCAGCAGGCGGTTTGCCGGCAACCTCGAAGCGGGCGATCCGCCCGCTGAGCTATAAGATGCAGCGATCCGCCCAGGGCAACCTGCCAGCGATCCGCTTCGCTCAAATTTTACACGATGAAATCTTGTCAATCATTGACGAGTTCTTTTTCTGTTATCAGTATCATGCTCAGAGTAAACAAAACCGGAGTGGTATAAAAGGCGCTCCATCGCAAATGAATGCTCACTGGCGTTTCGAGGTCGATCCCAGTGAATGGTGACCTAAAGTCACCTCTGAAGGATCACTTGAGGCCGAAGGATATTTTTTGGCAGCTGAGGGATGGTCCTCACGGCTAGGGGAGCGGAGTGGTCCCGCAAACGGAGACCGTGAAGGGAAACCACTCTCGGAAACCAGCATGTGGCACCAAGGGCGGGATCAACGGCTACTGCGGGTCGGATCGCTGGCTAAAAAGCGGGCGGATTGCTGGCTACTGCCGGTCGGATCGCTGGCTACCGACGGGTGGATCAGCTGGCTACCGGGCCGGCGGATGTTTGCGTTACTGCCGGGCGGATTGCTGGCTTACTGGCAGGCGGATGGCGGGGCAGGGTGTCGATCCGCCCGCCAAAAGCCAGCGATCCGCCCGCACCTACCGTCTGAGTAGTTCTGAAAGCGCTTAGGAATATGTTTCAAATTTGACTTGAAACCTCCTTTATGATTTATTTGGTGTGCTGATCACCGATCTGAGGTTTATTGGTCGACTTTTCAAAATTCCAGACTAAATTTGTTCAAAGCTCCTCATGGGGAAAATTTGAGGGCAAAGCGCGACTCTTCGACGATTTTCCCGGAACGCCACGATGGATGTGGCTCAAATCGTGTCCCTGGGCTTATTTGAAGTGTTTAGCACAAATATGAGGTCCATTTTTTCAAATTTTGAGAGCTTTCTGCAGATTGCGGTGAATATACGGTGATTTAAGGTCAAAGTTTCAGAATTGACTAAAATTATCGATTTGGGGGTGCTGAATACGAAGTTTTATCTCCATTTGTCGATTTTCGAATGTGATCTCACGTAAGTTTTTCCTCTAATTGGCATGGCGCCAGGTCAAGCAGATTCGCTGTCCCGGGCCGCGATGAAGCTACGGTCCCACCATTTGATGAAGAATTTTTTTGGAAAATGTTTCGAACTGAAAATCTTCGAAAATAATTGATTTTCATTTCATTTTATTTTGTAATGAAAGGTACAGCCCAATCGAAAATCTTTTTTTTCTGTTTTGCTCTTTCACTAAAAATGGTTCTACATGACTTCCAATGCGCCTATTCGAGGATTTGAAAGCCCTGCAGTTTCTACATGTGGTTTACAGGATGGGCCTATTTACACATTTTGTGAGAATCTTAGATCTCCGCTCTGAGCTTGATTGCGCCTTTCTACCATTGATATTGGGTTGGCAACTTATGTAAGTAATTGCGGATTTGGCAAAAAAGGACAATTTTTTCATTCAACGAAATAACATCATTCTGTAATATATTGCCCGATTCTTGAGCAATGGTCTTTTTGCTTTCATCTTTCAGGCAGCATCATAATCTCCACGTTCATAAAACTCCTGGAATTTATCAGCAAGAAACTGAACCAGGTGCGATATGACATCATTATCATTATTTGAAATTTTTACCATTCAAGGAGTTTTGTAAAGATCTAAATAAAAAGTATAATCAGATGGTGTGTTCAGGACGAGGGGTGTGCGTTAATGGGAAAATATTTTTCGTTAAGCGTTTTTTTCGTTTTTTTTCGTTTAGAAGAAACCGCGTTAACACGTTAATGCGTTAACACGTTAATTTTGCACTTCGGTTAAACATTTCCAAAAATTACTTTGACCACAACAAAATTTATAAATTACCAGAGGTCCCAGAAAAAATAACACTGGCTTTGCATTCTACGAGCTGTGCCTGATGGTTCTGGAGCCCATTACGCCTCCATTAGACGTCATCAGGACGTCGTGGAAAGCAGAAGGGCCTCCAGAAGCCGTGGTAGGCGAGGCCTCGTGGGAAACAGCTATAGTTAGCCGCATTATGACGTCGTCAGGACGTCGTCAAAGGCGGAGGGAGCCATACATGACGTCATCATGACGTCGTGGGAAAATGTGGTGGAGCTTCAGATGACGCGGTGAAGACTCTGTGGAAAATGGGTGGTAGGCCTTCAGGATGATGTTATGGAAAGTCGGTAGGGGCTTTTATATGACGATGTCAGGACGTCGTGGAAAGTGGATAAGCGCTCAGATGGCGTCAGCAGAACGTTGTCAAAAAAGGTGCGTCGCGTCCAAAAAAGTCATTAGGGCGTGCGTCGCGTCCTCTAGAAAGTCAGGTAGCGCTTTATGTAGAAAGTGCGAGGCGTGGTAGCAACTGGAGTAGCGGCTCTTGTGGAGTGTGCGCTGCGTGGTGCACTCCATACAGAGCGTGTGCCGCTTGTTAGAAAAAGTGTGGCGCATTCCAACCCCGCCCCCAACCTCTCAGTTTGATAAGGCTTGGTATCTAGCCGTAGAGAGGTAGATCAGGCCTGACGTTTTCTTTGGAACACGAGTTCGAATTCTCCGATATTGGGAAGAAATAACCAAAATAGATAGGCAGTGGAATGGGACACATTGAGGTCAGCGACATATTCCACAGCAACCGAGAATTGACCACGCCGCAAAGCCGGGACGCGACGTGCACACCCTAGTTTTTGAATCTGCCATTTTAGCAGATCAATCAGTGCTTTATAATTTCACTGCAAATTAACGAACTCAAGTCTGATGTGATTTTAGAATTTTTCGTTAAGCTGTTAATCGTTAATGTTCCAAAATAAACCGCGTTAACCCGTTAATGCGTTAACACGTTACGTTATAACCCAGACAGCCCATGGTCAGACTACATGGCGATGGATGTGGGAAAAACATCCCAACCAAGGGAAGGATTGACAAAAGTGTTGTATTTTTCATCATGACAATGCAAGGCCACACAACTCTTTAGTCACTCGGCAAAAATTATTGAGCTTTCTGGTTGGGATGTTTTGCCACATCCACGCATATAGACCTGACCTTGCACCACATTTGATCACTTTTATTTCTGATCTTTGCAAAGCTCTTGAATGGCGAAATTTCGATAATCATAATGATGCCAATAAATCGTACCTGGTTCAGTTCTTCTTGCTGATAAAAATGCTGAAAGTTTTAGTGAACGTGGAATGATGCTGCCTGAAGCGATAGCAAAAGGTCAAAGGTTGCTCAAAAATGGGCAAATACATTACGCTAATAAAGTTATTTCATCTCCATGAAGAATTTGTCTTCTATTTTCAAAAAAATCTGCATTTGGTCTTCTATTTTCAAAAAAATCTGCAGTTACTTAGTTGCCAACTCAATACCTCCATGCCCCAGTGACGCGTCCTCAGAAAATCTTCTTCGGTTTCCAGACAAGAATTTTCTTTCTTAATTTTTATGGGCTCTTATTTATATTTTGCTGGGAGGATCTTAACCGCCCATTCTTTCCTGCCGCCCAAGCTTATCACAGGAACAGCGAACGCCGACGTGATAGGCCGACGGCGAGAGAATGCGCGGATAGTCCCCTCCCAGCAAAAGATCTAAATCAGTGCGCTCTTTACGGTCCCACTCTGTTGGTCCTGCCAGCGAGCAACCGCTTGACCATGCATCGTACCTACCGTAGCCTGCAGTAAACCTAAAAACATTACCGAGCATGCCGATCTAGGGAAAAAGTTATTGGCACTCCGACATTACCCACGATACGAGTTTTGAGCAAAATCGGCAAAAAAATCTGAAAATTTTCTCTGATTTGGGGAACTCCTTATGTGTATGTACCTTTGTAGCGAGGCTTCAATAAATGCCCATAATTTTTCCAGATGAATTTTAGCCGCTATTGAAAGTCGCACATTGAGACTCTACGTACAAAACGGCTCTAAAAAGTTCATTTCATTTAGAATGAAGTTGCTCTGAGAATTCAAGTAACCTTATTGTGATACTAGCAAATGTATGGCACGTTTTTCCATCAACAAGGCTGTCACGGGCAAAGTTAATAGCCAGCAATTAAAGCAGCTGTTTCCGCATTTAGTTCCTTATATGATCTGCAGAATTCTAAAACCATGAACTAATGCTAGTTGTTCCACTTTAGTCACTGGTGTGATAATAAAAATCACTCGAGTTCGTGTCCTGGATGACTATCTCCAAGCGCCCTTGTCCAGTACATGATAGTTACATGTGAGCACATAATAGCGTGCAGTTAGACCTTTCTAAAATAGGAATATCGTGCACGCGTACTATTGCATCGGTGTCGTAGATACCTAAGAAGTACCTATATCCTTACAGCTGTTGATTTTCTAAAGAATTGCCTCAAGTATAATTCGTTGGGATTACAGCGCCCGTACTTATAAGAACTTAATGATGTCTGGAGACAGCAAATGACTAAAAAATAAAATGATGATAGAAGAAACGAGTTTTGCGTATTAAGTTCTAGTGATGTCTGGAATATGATAGAGCTCTCAAGCAAAATGAAACTCGTTCCCAGATTTTAAGCCGTCACTCAGGGTCAAGCACAAACTGTCCTGTGGGGAGAACGTGAGCATGATGTATGAAATTTGGAAAAAGGAGTAAGTTTCGGACGTCAAAATTTAAGACCAAGAATGAAAAAATGGGAAGGAGCGTCTCGAATAAGAAAATTAAGGCTTTCTTAAAATGCTCAATGCCGACATTGTCTCAAAAAAAATTTTACCTACATTTAGAGGACGTAAAAATTTGCCACTTACTTTTTTTTTTTGAAAATTTTGGTGACCAAGAGGAGAAAAAACGTTTTGCTTTTTTGCTTGAATCTTTTAGCTTTTCGTTCATAACGAGTAATCAGCAACCTGGAAGATAGGCTTCCGGTAGTGGTGGTTTTCGGGATTCTCATAAAATTCTGCGTCGAATAGTGTGGTTTAAAGGCAGTGTTTACGATGAAAAAGTGTTTCAAATTCCCCACTAGGAATGGGTAGTGGAGGGACACTCTGTAAACGTTAACGGTCAAAAGAACGGCATGAAAACGAGCCAGAAAGAGCCCCAAAGAGCCCGTAGCGTTGCCACTTTGAGCGCAAGGCAAAGTTCCTAAAAGCGCATTGCCCGCCCACCGACGTGGAACGGAAAAGTCGAAAGCTCGAAATCGTGGGATGAGCGATGGTTTCCGAAATTATTGGCCCCGATCTTCTCCCCTTCATTCTCAACTTCTCTTTACTTAAATCAGCCTTGCATACTATCGGATGCAAAAGACGAAAGTTACAAGCCTCGGAAAACCTCGTCCACCACGTTTCCTTAGCTCAATCTTTGAGGGACCATAACTCTGTTCCCAGAAGGTCTTGGTACGATATCAGAGACGTCATTGGAGTCAAAGCATGTGGGGCCGTTTCAAGGTAGGGGAGGAGAGCAGAAACAGAAAAACGATTTCCATCGTGAACACTGCCTTTAAAGGCAGCATACACGCTCGCAAAAAGCTGTTGAGATAACTACATTAGTGGGGTCGCTCGGCCCTAGAAGAGCCCTCCCTGAAGTTGGAAGAGGTGAAAACGAGTTAAAATGACCGTATTTGAGCCGTATTGAGTCACAAAATCATCCTTTCTCCGCCCACCGATACGGGCTCCACCCCTCAATACGAATATTCAAATGCCTCGATTACGGCTCATTTCGGGCTTTATTTTTTACGCTTCTATTGTCGTAAGCGTTCCAGAAAGCGATCGTACGAGTACATTAGCGTCGTTATCCCAACAAATTTGTCGCTAGCTCCGCTATTTAAGCCAATGCGGTAAAACTCTGTCCACTTCTGGGCCAATATAGAAAGAACCATTATATCTTCATTTCAGTCGGATTTTTTTCCGTTCTGCTTTTTCGTTATCTCTTGAATATTATCAGCCTCAGACCTTCGATTGATTCCATAAAATTGATATCATTCTTGGAGCGTGTATGCTGCCATTAAGTTTATTTTTTTTTATTTTTTTAATATTTTTAATATTTCGAAAATAGGCTTTTCCCTGATCCTGTACCCTGATCTCAAAGTTTATGAAAGACTCAGTTTTTTTGCGTATAGCTTTTCAACATCTAAAAATAAGTATGTTTGGTGAAACTTATTTTTGGATTGGGTTCCTCACCTTCACTTGCGAGTGACTCACAATTATCAGAGAGCATATGAACACACTCATATCACAACAAAGCAGTTATTATTGCTCTCACAACAGGAACCCATAATAAAGAATTTCACGCTGATTTCTGTAAGCGACCTTTCACCAATACCTATCCGTGAAAGCTGGAAAGATCTTTACAAAAACTTACATTTCATAAATTGGAATCGAGGATCGGAATAAATTTTCTCAAACTGTAAAAACGCCATTCAGCGCAGAATTTTATGAGGATTCCCAAAAAACAGCGTTCATCAAAAAATTCTACTTTGAAGTGTAAATAGTTATGAGTAAAAAACTGAAAGCTTCTAGCGATAAAAGAAAGTATTTCATAAATTAAAATCTGCTGGGAGATGGGAGGCGTAATTTTCCAACCTCGAGACCACTTTTCGACGCAGAATTTATCGCGGTTTCCAAAAACAATCTTCACCGATCTTCTGTCCTATGTCAAAAAGTTACGAACAACATATCTACTTATCTTCCAATTCATTTCAAAATTTCTTCCGGACAAGTAAAAATCAGTGACTTTTAGCAGCTCAAAAACTCAGGTATTGATATAAACAGATTATTCTATAGAATATTGGCGGATCTCAGAATGCACTACCACTTGGAAAAAATCGATAAATTTTTCCAGAATAAATAATAAAAATGTCAAAAAGGCTTTAGAATACGTTTATTCTCATAGAAATCTGGGGAAAATTCACCTTTTTGCACTCCAGCACTATGAACAAACCTTACCTCCCGCACCATTCACTCCAAACCTGACGGACCTATGGTCGCAAACTCGGTGCACATATTTTTTTCACACCAACGCACAATAGGAAACGCAAAGTGTCAGCGCGGTCCGTGCCAGGCTGTGCCTTTCTTCGTAAGTTGAGGTCGGAATTCTTCCTAGTCACCTTCGCCATCAATGATAGCAAGACTTCGACCTTGTTGTTTTCTTCACTGTGTTGCGCCTCCCATCGCTCTTTACTCATTCTCATCAAAAGGGACAATGTCATCAACGTGAGCAACTTCTGGCTTTAGTAACGAAGTGGCTCTTGTGTTTCCCAATTTCTAATGATCGAAGGCAGTGAGAAAAACAAACTAGTCGTGCGGTGGACCATGCAATCCAAATTTCGAAAAAGCAGCTTGATTCCTGGGAACCACCCAGCGATGCAGCATAGGTTACCTTCTTAGCAAAAAATTGCTTCATGCGGGGAGGCACGTCCATGCTTAGGAAAACAGACGATACCCACCCACTTCCAGACCATTCTCAAGCTTCATATGCAACTTTAATTCCTCTGGAGGCAAAGTCAGAACAAGATTTCCGAGATCTAGGGGGTGCGTTAAGGCAAGCGCCGTTCCCACGGAGGAAAAGCAACCCCTACCATGGACAGATTTGCTTTGCCATGGATGCGAATTATAACTGAAAGTTGCTCTCCACGTACGCCGTGGCCTTACGATTCCATGGACGCGTTTTGCCATGGGAAATGTTCTTGGAACGCACCCCAGTTTATATATTTTAATGTTGATTGCAGCTTTGCATCGAGCATGGTATCAGACTTGCATTCGACTGACGTTTCGGCGGTTTTGGCATGCTTCAGAGTCTGAAAAAGCCGAATCCGGTAATGAAACTACCACGCTCAAACGCCGTACCGGTGAACTCTCCACATTAATTCGACTTCCGAATTTCCGGAACTGATTATCAGGAAAAGTAGGCAAATTGACATCGTACCTTACCAAGTCCTCAAGCGATCATGGATCAGTAGTGAGTACGGAGGGGGCACTGGATAGAACAGAAACTCGGCCCCAAATCAGAACGCAAGTCTGACAGGCGCTTGGAGTTCCCAAGTTAGAATAGGCCCTCATAGATCTCGGAAGACCTCATGCACTCAGTTCCTCCGGGAGGTTCAGTTGATTTTCCCTTCAAAGGAAATAGTTCAATCCTGAGGATCGAATTCTGATATTTCCAATGTAGTTGTAAAATAGACTCCACCCTGTGTAACACACCTGCCAAGTGCGAGCTCTCAATTTCCCTAATAAGCGAGATATAGGAGGAAGCCACTTGGGGGCGCCCACCTTGAGAAGCAACTTTGTCAAGCCCCTCTTACGATCTTTAGAGAGAGTGGCAAGGCGTTCTGATCCAGCTGGCAGGTGAGCTTGGACGGGGCGCGAGAGTCGTTAACAAGGTGCCAACTAGGGTGAGTCGCTGCGCAGGCTAATTGTCTCTCTTTACATACCATAATAATCTGCCAGTATGACACCAAATACTATCAACTCAAGAAATTCAAGAAATTCCAAAATTAATTATAGTACTGTGTTATGTCAAATACAAACATTTATAATCACCATTCTTTAAAATTCATTGTGTTACAATGGTGAGGAAGAGAGAGTTTTTAAATTTTGGAATGATTCAATAAACTCAGGGATAGGTGTTTCACCTTTGTTCAAAAGGACAAATGAAGTCATTTTCAAGCTGGGAAACTACTGAGCCAAAATCAGTAGCTTAACCAAATTGTGGTGCGAGGCGCGCACCACAGTTTGGTTTTAACCGGCTCACGCGCGCAACCGCTTTTCTGAAATTCCAAGTTCAGAGCGAACTTACAAACTAGCTCCTAAAATTGCATTAAAAAGAGCGCAAAAAGTTAGTGATAATGCTCAAAAATGGTTTAGAATGGTTTTCTAAGATTTGAGGAGGAAACGTGAAAACCAGCTGGTTTTTTGTTGTTAATCTCCTTTTTCAAACGGCGTAAATGATCTTGTTGGTTACTAAAAACTGAGCTATGGAGTTCATTCTAGAACAGGTGGCTGGAAATGGATGCAGGTCTCTACAATTCCAATTTGGATTTTGGTACCTTAACTTTGAAGATGGTTGACATCAATCGTTACTTTTGCCACGAAACTAAATTCTCTGGTAATAGATAGTTTGTTTCTAAAGTGCTGAAATTTCAGGTGGTCACAAAAATACATTGATAAAAATGTGAAATAAAGGAAAAGAAGATGGCAAGCATGTGTTTGTTGTGTTGTAATATTTATTCTTTACATATTAAATAAGTAAATCGGAAAGTCTGTTCATGAGTTTCTCACACAATGGTGATGGTAAGAATAAATATTTGTAATTCATGATATGATAAAATGCCAGTATTTCAGATCGCTGGAAGCCATGTTTTCATCAGTGGATAGCATTTGTTGTCTCACTGGCAGAGTATTTAGGTGAGTAAAGAGAGGCAGTGTATTCACAGCGCGATGACTCATTATCGTTAGCGTTCTCGTTAAGGACTTTCGAGCTCCGCCGAGCCTTCGGCCAGCTGGGACAAAACGTCTTGGAGCCCTTCCGAGATGAATAGTGTTTGGATGAGCGGCGTACTTCGATCAATATTACCTTTAATCTTTAAAGGTACAGTCAAACTTCAGATCTATTTTTCTGTTTTCCATCTATCTTGAAGATTATCCCATGCTGATTCCAATGATGTCTCTGGAATCGTACAAGGCCCCCTAGAATGGAGTTATGGCCCTCGTACCTTGAGCTGGGTGAAGAATGGAGGACGAGTTGTAAGTGGCTTGTAACTTCCGTCATTTACAACCGATGTATGCGTGAGCCGACCTGACCAAAGAGAGTAGCTAAGAATGAAGGGAAGAGTGGGACTATTGATCGGAAATCGTTGCTCATCTCGCCACTGTACAGGCCTCGACAGATCACAGGTGCTTTCCTGATGTGGGCGCTCTAGTATGGCTTTCTCATATATCACGCTTATTCAGAGGAATCGAGCTCGCAATTGGCAGATGTTATATGGGATGGGTCTACTTCACACATGTGGTCAGAGTTCGTGCCTTCAATAGAGGCTCTGACCCTTACGTTTATCAGAAATCACCCCAAAACAGGTGTGGTAAACGTCACGCTTTTCGTTTTCTAGTCTGTATCTCTCCGCTACAATACCTCTCATAGTGTTTGCATTTGAGCGAAACAGGCTGAATTTCAGCTCTCTTCACACCTCTGTTCAAGGTGGTGTATTTGAGAATCTTGAGAAATATTCTGAATCTGCATTAGTGAGCTCCATCTTTTAAGCTCTCAGACACATCGGGGGAGGGGAGGAAGGGATTTTTCGAGCTGGAGTGAGCAATATGTTGTGACACGTATTTCATTCTGGCCGTTACACTCTGCAAATAAGCAAAGTTAGTTCAGGCGTGACACAATCAATTGAGCAAGCGAAATGTTGAGTTGGAGTTTGCATTGGAGGATTTGACCAGTTTATATCACCATTGTGAGTATTCTAGTGTGACAAGATGTATAGAGTCTGCAATTACCAGTGAGATTCAAAGTGAGTTAGATTTCAAGTATAGTGAATCAATCCACGGCAGGGACCCGATGCACAACTCCGATGCCATTTGAGACAGAGATAGTCCGGTGGAAGCGCATCGATCGATGCCTGCCGCACAGCTGACCGGCAGAGTAGAGCATTTTCCTCGTTATCATTCCTCTTCTGCTTTCTCCTTCCATCTTGTTATCTATCTCCTACTTTTCTGTTTCTCCATTGTTAGCGTAGTGTTCTAATTGCCCAGTGCGATGGAATATAGGGCTGAAAAAAAGAATTCTATACTAAAATGTTTGAGCATCACGTAGTTTTATATGACGAAGATACAAAGGTAATCCAAACGTATAGGCAGTTAGAACACTCTATATAGAAGTGTAGAAACAGAAAAAGTAGGAGATAAGTAGAAGGTGCAAGGAGAAAGTAGAAGAGGGATGAAAATGAGGAAATAGCATTGCCAAGCCGGTCATCTGTGTGTGGTTGGTAATCAATCGATTCCCTTCCACCGGGCGCCTATTCTCGATGCGCAGCTCGCCTACCAGTGCAGCTGCAGGGTTTGTGCATCGGTCCCTGCCGTGGATAGATCCAATTATAACAACGTATCCGGGACCCGTGCCCACAGCGCGCAGTTAGCTCGTCGCCGCTGCGTCTCGTGTAATCAATGGGGAGACGTCTACCATTCAGCGGAGATGTCACGGCAGGAATGAACAAAAATCTCGATGAGCTCCCCTTGCAATATAGTGGCATATCTATTATACACCTCTCCCTGGTTTCATACAGTATTCGACTCGGATACCCTGCTCGTTTTTGCCAGCACGTACTTCAGTGAAAGCCTGAAGCTACGAATCTCGAAATCTAAATTTCGGCCGGACCTTGCCTCTAAACTCCTCATACGGAAAACTGCTGTCTACTTCACATTGGGAAAACAAAACGGATAGAAACCCCAACGAAAGCATGGGTTCATCATCGATGCCTGCTGGCCATGAGCTCTGTAAATGCTCGTCCAAGCGCTGGTACCATACCCGCTTTCTTGACGTGACCTTTTTGTAAGCATACATCTGAGCTTCAGCGACTTTCCTGTACAGTCATCACCTGTCATTCATAAACATGACGTTTGTACGAAAATTATAAACATAAATGAGTGATTCATACTGTTCAAATACTAATTGAATAATTCTTCATGAGCTGTGCAAATGAGTTTGTGACGAGAAGGATAATCTGGTTGCTCAGGTCCCGATTAGATTATCAGCACTATTTAACGCAAGGCTTTATGCACTTCAGACCAAATATTTTGCCATATTGTCATGTTGCTCTTTCAGGGCCAATCGCCTACCGCGCTTCCGCTTCATAAGTGAAAGCTAGATTGCGTGGTTCTCCCCACATCTTCAGCGTGGAGCAGGCGATCGTTCTTTCAATGAAAGGAAATTAGTTCGTCGTTACAAAACAATATGATAATTTATTCAATAATCATTTGCGGCAATAGCTTATGATCTTTCCGACGGCCTCTTCAGTAGACAGATGCACATTTACTTTGTAATGGCTCCAGAGCCTCTGGCAATTTCCAAGAATGGTCATCACCCTGTAGAGTCTCCTTCTAGAATCTATTCTCGTTTTGAAAGCGGGTGAGGTAGATTATCCGCGAGCGATCGAAACCGCTCTGGCCGGTGAAGTCGCGAACGCCGCACGACAAATCGGAATGGTCGCGCTGCTCTGATTAGAGGCAGTGCCCACGATAATCTTCAATTCTGAGATTAATGGCAAATCGATTGTTTGACCCCCAGGTAGAACTCAAAAATGTCGTAGAAATTGAGGGAAACGCACCAGAAGTACGTGAAATCCTTAAGGCATCACCCCGCCTCTTAAGTATCACAGGGACTGTTTGTTGTGACAGTGAAACCCTTTTGTGGACCCATCTTTTGCAATTCTTCACTCTTTATTGCTCTGTCCTTTCCTTAGGCCCCTACCTAATCCTGCTTTGCATAAAATATTTTTCTATTTCTGATTGACCCCATTTTTTACCGGTGAAAACCACTATGAACATGTTCATCCAACCGGACAACTAGTCCATAGTTATGGAATAGTGCCACTGAAATACGATGATAATGCACGCGTTTTTTCGCCGTTTCTTCGCAGTTTTGGTAACAGTTGGAGTGTCAACGCATTGTTTTTTAGAAAGACTCAGGGAAAAAATCATCGTGAACACTGCCCTTAAATGGACAAAACTTGGTAGCACTATGTTGTTTCACAAACTTTCATAATGTTGTTGGGTGCACTGTCTACGATAAATCCTCATCCTCGAATTTTTCATGACAAACGCTTCTCGTGGCTCTCTGAAGCAGAACAGTGTCAAAGGAACGGGATGAAAAAGCTACCCAGGAGCTGAAAAACGGCTGAGTAAAAGTGGGAAAACCCCGCCGCTTTGGGCAAGTGCGGCTCCTTTCCGCCCCTCGACGTGAACAATGGAACACTCGAGATTGTGAGATGAGCGATGGCTTCTGATCTAAAGCCCCGTTCTTCCCTTCATTCTCAACTTCTCTTTTTACTCAGATCGGCTCGCACACATCGGCTGCGGAAGACGGAGGCTTACAAGCCTCGGACAACTCGTCCACCATGCTCCTCTAGCTCAATTTTCGAGTGACTATAACTCCATTCCCAGAAGGTCTTGTGGCCGATTCTAGACATCTTTGGAATAGGAATGGGGCTGCTTTGGTGATAAAGTGAAAATACAGAAAAGGTATTTTATCGTGAACACTGCCTTTAAAGATTTTTGTGCATAGTGAATCTCGCCATTGTTCGAGCACTACCACTAATTAAAGGCAGTGGTCACACTGTGACAGTGCTCTGGTCGTCTTTTTCTTTCTCCCAAATCCTTTCCTGGGTCTCGAGTAGTAGGACCTATACGAAAAAATCGCGAAAAAACCACCAGCCAGCCGAATTTGAAACCTGAACTTTCTTGTCTTTTGATGGTGGACGAGCCCTCTCCACATCATCGGCATCGATGACTCTCTTATATCAAGAACATCAGCTAGCTTGAAATTGAATGTCAATCAATGAACCTTCGAATTTATGCATGACATTCAGTCAAAAACATTGACGGAAGTGATGCTTTCATTATGCAACTGTTTTTATTCGTTAAATTTGCATTTATTTCGGGTCCTCTGAATGTCGATGATTTTTGACTGCTCGGCATGAGATCGCGATCTGTTTCGTCATCGCTGTGCAATGCATGCAATGAACTAGCTTTTTTGGGCCTCAGAAACTTCCATTTGTGGACCGTTTTTCACCGCGCTACCTTCATAGTTTTTCAGCCGTTTTTTGATCTAAGCTGATTTTTTGCAGTTTTTTTCGATAACGTTTTTCATCGCATCACTGCCTTTAAGAGATTCATATTTGTTATTTTTGCAAAACTATCGGGCCACCCTGATTTTTGCATCCAGGGCCGAAGTCACCATTGCATTTTGTCGCCGGTAGGCTGGGTATGGTTAGCCTCATAGGCTGTGTCCTCATTGCCAACAAGCGTGTTTTCAACCTCCCGCGAGCTCACCCTTACCCAGCCTACCAGCGATAAAATCCTTCGACGAATTTGGCCCCAGGAGATCAGACCTTGGATTTCGCAACCTCTGAGCAGGACCACTGGATTCTGGACAGGGCCGGTCTACACAGCGAAGGAGGATTTGTCCTGTTTTTGCAGTTTGAAATGTCACGCCGCCCAACGCGAGCGATAACTCCTGAGTGGAATTAGGAGCCGCAAAGGCGGGAGAACTCTTCCCTTGGTGTGTAGAGAGCCCCCGTCCACTGGATTCGGCGCTGAGAGCTCTAAGAACTAAGATTCCAGCAAACTCGGTTCGTCCAGTAGAAAATGATAGAACCTTTGTGGAAAACAGTCGCTCTCAAGTGGTACAAAAACTATGAAGCCACTATTTTTTTCTGGCTGAGTAGATTAATCTGCGTTTCAATTTGGGCATAAAAATGCCACTTGAGTGAAGCTATCACACTTGGCGAAGGCGGTGTCTCAAGCGACACAAGGCTTTCTGTTGCCGAGCAGGCCCAAGTGGACGTCCTACTCAGAAAAATCAAAGTAAATTACTTTAGTGCTTCTGAAGTCGTGCTGGTTGTAATGAATTGTATAGACATCGATCCTCGATCGCTATCAAGAAACAACAAATGTCATAACAGATTTGCTCATAGCTCTCGGAGATCAATACATATTGGATTCATTACAGCACGACTGCTACGTTACTTCAAGCCTTCAAGTTAACTTCCATTTTCGTTTTTCTGAATACACAAGGCGAGCATCTCCAACCGCCAAATTGCTGCTCAACTGAAGAACGGTACATGTGCATTGACAGATATTTGAAGAAATCTCAGCTGCAGGCTACATATAGGAAGAAGAATGAAGAGGGTCGGCCTAGAAAGCCGTCCAGACGTGATGAGAGATGCGTATTGCATGCGTGGCATCGAAGTATGCTGCAGTCCCTCCACGACATCCGGAGGACGTCTGGACCTCCGACTTCTAGATGGACTGTTCTGCAATCCCTTCAACGCCAGCACACATTGCCCGCAAAGTAATAAAGCGGATGGATATGCGACTAGCTTCATCTCCCAACCTCGCAAGGGTGGTGTTCGCCCGTACGAACATGGCTACCGATCGGAAAGAAGTAAGTTGCTGAAGCCTGGGCCTGGTGAAATCGACAATCAGTGCTTAGTATGTTTCAATTTGTGTTTTCTGACAAGAAGAAGTGGAATCAAGATAGTCGTACTCACTACTGGCGGGAATTACGAAAAGAGAAAAGTCTCTTCTCGAGGCGCGATTCCGGAGGAAGTCTGATGGCCTGGGCTGTGTTCTGTGTACACGGACGGGTTGCTTTCGACTTCGTGTCTCGCCGTATGAACAGCACAGCAGACCATCAAAAAGTGCTAAATAACCATCTTATGCACTACCTTGAGGTTCTATCAACCAGAGTTTCAGAAGTTTGTGCTGTCAACAGGGCAAGGTATCGAATCACGCCTCACGGTCAAACTTTGAGTGGGCTAGAGGCTCATAACGTGCAAGGTTTGTATCGGCCCGCACGTTCCTCCTGACAAACCCAATGTGCACCCTGTGGGGTGTTCTTGTGCGCAAGGTTAACAGAAATGGCGCAATGTTTTCGCTGCCGCCTCTGAACTGAAGACTGTCATAGCGGCTGCATGGGCTTCTTGAAGATTAAGCAGTTCTCACTAGGTTAGTCAGCAACATGCCAAGTAGGAATTTTAATGTTTAGCCAATGCTGAGTGGACTATTAGGGTATCAGTTTCGTTTTAATTGTTGTAGAAGTTGCTGCGAATTATTGCTTTACAAGGTATTGCAAAACTATATCTCCATGAAAAGCGCTATTTGCTAGCATTATTTGAGTTTCATCCATCTGCAATTCCCAGTCCATTTCCGAAAATGCACGATGGGCGAGCGCTTTTTGACAAGTTACACCCCGCAGCCGTTGTGAGGGTTATCTGTCAGGTCTCTGTACTCATACACTCAATCCGGGACTACTCTGACCATACAAATACTTTATCTTCTCCTCAGTACATATATGCATTGATGTGGAAAGCCCATCATGTGGCGCGACCACTCCGCGTGACTGCTGCGTCTCCTTACCCATAATTTCTTTTTTCAGCAATGAAAATCTGGATATCTGTGATGATGTCTTCGTCGAAAGCGTCTTTTGAGTGGTCGTTATAATTATCGGAATTTTCGGGTTCGGACTCATCATCGGGCGAGCGAGGTCGTTCGCGGCTTTCGCCACCCGGCCAGTAGTGGACCCCTGATTTCTAGTGCTGGTCGGATATAAATCACAGCTCACTCTTGGCAAGTTCTCGCTGATGAAACCAACTGCCGTACCATTCATCAAGAAGTTACCTGTATGACGGCACCAAAGACCTTATCCTCCGAAAAGCCAGCCTATTTGATAAGGAAAAGCAGACACACATCAGATGAGTGTCATTTGAATGATAGTTGATTGCATTGAGGAGGACTTCATGGGAACCATTCATGATGTCAAAAGATTGTGGCGCTTTCGGGTAGCACCTTGATGACTGCACTTTTCAGAGTTCCGCAACACAGGTGTGAGTGTTAGCTGCTGGGATTGGCCATAATTCTTTTACGGGCCGGCTAAGAAGCTTCCCAGTTGCTTTAAACTCTAAGTACATGATACTGGGACTTCTGAAGCCACAGTCTTCTATATTGGGCCTCACACAACTCTCAAGCTGTTCCAGTTGGAATTTCCTGTCTTGCAAGTGGTTTCCCCAGACAGTGGGTGATCTTTGTCGCTTACATTTTTTCTCCCCACGGTGTGATTTGCTTTGGATAGCAACTATTCTAAGAGTTTGGTGAAAAAACATGCAGATGCAGAGAGAGTGTAGTCCAGAACATCATCTGCAATACGATATTATAGTCCCTATAAAGTATGTTGTAAGTCCAAAGCAATATCTTATTCTATTCTGCATTACAGAACATGGAGAAGACATGGTGCCATGTTGGTCATGCCGCGGTGCTTATCACGTAATGATGTTCTTTTGACGAACTGTTATTGCTTCACGAATAGATAATAAAGAAAGTTCCTCATCGCAGCTTTGAGGAAAGTGTATCAGGAGGTGGGCAGCGTGGGTCTCTGGGCTTGAATGTGGATACACTACCGCTCGTAGATTTTGGCCAGAAAGTGTTAGGTCGGGCTTTCATGGCCTTTAGTATAAGTCGTTTCAAGGTCTACTTTGAGCGAAACTACGGAGATAGTCCATGATCCAGGTGCTGAGGACGCCCATCGGGGCAGCCATTGCCGGGGTTTCGCCGACACCAAGTAAATTTCGCAATCAACCAGCCTCAATGTACAGTAAGGAAAGGGTGTCACAGAAACGGTGCGTCCCATCCGCCACAGTACCGTTCTCAAGGTAACCATTACAAAAGCTGCAAACCATTGCGTAGCGCTCAAGGCCAGGATCATGAATATCACCCTAGCTACTTGCTCAAAGTCCACAGCTGAAAGCGAGTTGGTACTAAAAGGACGAAAAAGATTGTTTTCTAACCTAATTCCCAATGAGCGGTATTTACATCGAACACCCTTGATTTTTAACTGTTCAAAAAAGAAATACAATAGCTACGACCCAAAATCTCCCCAGAACTGAGCGAAATCTGCTACTCCAATTCCCAACCCTGCAACAGGACAGTCACTGATATTGTCACTAGAATTGGAGATGCTGTCATCTGTCTGCTTCTAGAGCTTACTATAAAAGCGCTCTGTACATACCTTTCTTTGTTCCTCATCTCACCTATTATTCAAGAACATTTCTGGGAACCTCTGAGACCCCGCAGGGGCGTTCTTTGTTTCGGAAAACCACACAGATCGTTACATGAAATCCGTGGAAATGAACATACAATGAAGGGCTGCCCGTTGGAGTGTGGGTGGTGATTACTCGCAGTATCTGACTGGGAAGTCCTGCGAACTCAAGAGCCACGCTTAAAAGATCAGGGATTAGCCTGTGAGGATTAGCCTCCATCGCCATATTACCTATTTCAACACGTGGTGAGGGTCCATGCTCACAACTCCACTCAGACAGTGATTATCGGTTGGACTTCGAGAGTGCTTGGGTGGCCGAACAATACCCACTTAATTGATCCGGCCGCCACTGTCCAGGACCAGCCTGGCATAAAGATTTTACTCTCGGTTCTTCAATCACTGCCTTCGTAAAGTAGATGTATAAACAAATGCGTATCTAAGCAAAAATCGGGCTCTAACGTCGAATCCTCTTTCCGTTTGTTCGAAAAAACATTACTTCGGCGCTAGCGCACCAAAATAGAGCTAAGAGGTGGGTGGAATATTTTGAGCACGCGTGGGAAGGGTAGCTCTACCATACCCA